>MU279366.1:694679-866570 GCA_022385695.1 Xylaria arbuscula | reverse complement strand
AAATATTAATATTTTTAAAAATAATAAATAATAAAAAAATTATATTATTATTATTAATAATTTTTAATATTATAATTTATTTGCTTTAATTAATAGCTTTTTTAAAATTATATAACTTTTTTTTTTGCAAATAATATAATAATTGCTATTAACTTTTGAAATAACTTTTATTTTATTATTATTATATTAGCAATTTAACATAACGCATTTTTTATTTTAATTAAACATTTAATTAAACCGGCTATTTAATTTTCCATATAAATATATATTAAAAAAGCCTGTGCATTTTAACGGATATTAAAGCTACAAACTAATAATTAATATATTTAAAATCTTTATTTAAAAATAAATCCAATGGTATTTTTTATAAATTTACTATTATTTTATTTAGTGTTATATTAAAAACCACGCTAAAATTTTAGCGTGGTTTTAAATACGCCTATAAATAAAATAATAGCAAATTTATAAAAAATACCATTAAATTTATCTTTAAGTAAAGATTTTAAATATATTAATTATTAGTTTATAACTTTAATATTTGTTAAAATGCATAGGCTTTTTCGATATATATTTATATAAAAAATTAAATAGCCGGTTTAATTAAATGTTCGGTTAAAATAAAAAATGCATTAAAGTTAATTAATTTTAAAGCATTAAATTAATTAAAAAAAAGGTTAATATTAACTTTTATTATATTATTAACTTTTAAATAATTAATTATTTTTAATTTTGCAAACTTTATTGCTAGGTTTTTTTTAAAAAAATTATAATATTAAAACTTTTTAAGCTTTTTTATAATTTTAAAAACAATTAGCATATAATTAATTATAATTTTAAATTTTATAAATAAAAATATATAGCTTAATTTAATTTAATTAATAGCTTAATATATTAACTAAGCTTTAATTAATTTTTTTTTAAGTAAAAATACTTTTAAATTTATAATATAAAATAATTTTTAAAACTTTTTACTTTATTATTATTTTATAAATTAATATATTAAATTAAACGTTATAATATATTTATGCTAATTATTTTTTATTATTTATAGCAGGCATTATAATAAAAAGCAAAAAAAAACAATTAAAAAAAAATAAAAAGCAAAAAATAAGATAAAAGTTAGTAGAGTTATTTAAATAGGCGTAAAAACGCGTATCGCGTAAAAAGCAGGTGGCGGGGTGGCCCGTGAGGGTGTGGCCCGGGACCCCTACCTTTGACTTAGCAGACATACTTAATCACTCTGATAAATCGTGGCATGTTTAAATCCCCAAACACAACAGAGCTAGGTTTTTACAGCGGACTTATTGCGGACGCATCCTTGTTTGGCTGCAGATGCAAGCCCAGGGAGACTTCATTGAGTTGTCGGTTTGTGACCTCCATGCCAACACTAAGTGGGATTGTATTCAAACAATTCAAAGTAGCAATCGTTTCATAACTCTCTGGTTATCAACTGATCAACTGCAATCACCAACGCCTCTCAGATTAAACTTGATCAACCATGGCCAATTTGGTTTAACAATTGTGCCGCAAAGCCAAACGTTTGTGCAAGCGGCTGGCCTTCTTAAGTCACAAATAACATTTAACTCGTTTATTTCCGTTTGTTTTCTATCAATGATTTATGCCTGTTTCTCCCGTGCGCAGGATCAACAAAATTTTAACAGTCTTATGTATAGCAAGTTGGAAGGGGAATAAAGACTATGGGTATTAGAAACTCTAGGTCATGTGTGCTAAGCTTCTTAAATCGTGCGATGCATCTGGGACAAACACTGTTCAATACACGGGGAGTCTTAAAAAAGTAACCGAGAAACTGTTTGCAATTGGTGCGGTGTTGGTAAGGATAGCAAATTGATTGTATGCTGACAAATACAAAATAGGATGTTGAAGTACCTATTGCAATGAGGTGACCTCAGACGAGATTATAAGTATCACACTCTCGCCAAAAGAACAATACATCGAAATTCAACAAGTCATCACATCCTTACACATAGTTGACTATTCCAGTCTCTGTCTTATCAGTCGTACTGTATAAAATATAGAGGAGCGAACACATATGCAGACCTCCACAGTCAACACAGGTGTAAGTGTGACGCTGGTCATAGTTCTCATTCTACAATCTTTCTATACATATGACATTTGCAACCCGTTCAAGCACATACGACCATAGGATCTGGAGAACGCGGGGTCCCGTCCGCTCCCCCTTAGCTAAGCCAGATACCGCCAGATTAGTAGTTGGGTCGGTGACGACCAGCGAATCCCTGGTGTTGTATGTTCTTTTTACGTATTTTAACGGGTTTATTTATTTTACGGTTTTCTCTATCCCCTATCGTCAGGAACCTCACACTTTGGGGTAGGTAAAGACACTTATTGTTGCACGAAGGTCTCAAAACCTTCGTGGGCAACTATCTAACTATATACAAATGTCTCTTTGTACTCTGTGACACCTATATGTTTGGAACCTTTTGCTTTATTTCTTAATCAGCTACTCCAGGCTATATATTATTGTCCATTGCTCATCTATCCTCCGGTCACCTCATCGGCGTCAGAGATTAGCACGAACTAAAGGAAGCCTGGCCCTGCCCCAGGTCAGGGTCAAGACCGCGCGGTGGCGGCTCTGCCTCAGGCGCTGCCCGCGGCCGATAGAATCGGCGTCGGAAACATCAAACTAATTCGTATGTTGTTTGGCCGAACATATCCCAGAGTTACACCGTGCTAACAGACGTCGTAGATGTTCTTGAGCCACCCATTGAATCTCGCTGTTTCATGGACGGCACTCTCTACCAGATCAAGGAGCGTATAGCGGCAAACGGCCAGACCGGCCTCGGGCTTACAACACCTCGGAACGCCCTTTTGCGAGAATGGATCAAAGCGTCCGCGAACGCCAGCAATAGCTTCCAGAGGGCCCAACAAGCAGGGTTGAATTCCGTAGACAAGCTTCTAGAGTTCTGCGCTGCTGCTATCTGTCAACAATGAAATTCTCCGTTTACCCCTTTTTTTCAACCGACGCCCTTATCTATCCGAATATATACATTCAGCCTGCCAAGTACTAGTACAACATACAGACCAGGTCTACCACCAACAGCAAGCCAGAACAGCCTGCCGCTATATATAACACTACGAACGGCGAAAAAACTGAGATTTCTATGAAAATGTCACTTGGAGGAAGCCGAGCATCTCCGGCAGGGACGGCTTCGTGGTTTTGGCGAGCTTGTACTTTCTAGAAGGTATACCTTAGGGTGAACTTGTGGTGTGCTTGTGCTGAGACTGGATATGAAGCTCCCGCTATTATCGCAATGGATCATTATATAAAATGACACAAAATACTAAGAGAGGATTCAAGCGTCAACGCACTCGGCGGCATATCAGCCGAAGCGCTCTCACCCTCGTCGTCTCTACCCCGCCTCCCATCAGAAGAGGGAAGGAGTGGTTTTGGCAGTAGTCGTCTTCGCAAAAATATTGACGGGTCTAACTCGTCTGTCGTCTGTCTTTCTCTTGGTTCTCATCCCGACGATGCTCTCCCAGCCGCCGTTCACATCTAAATATATTGCATCTCGGTCGCATTACTTTAGGATCACAAATCTATCTATAGCCCACCGCAAAGTAGTATCGCTATCCCAGTATACCTGCTCAGCAAAAGGAACGCTCCAGATAGATGGGATGAAAACCCCTCTTCCCCAAATAATTAATCGACGGGATGGTTATATAGCCCCAAAATCGCTTTGGCTGATGTCATACGTTGCAGCGATTCGAAGCAAAGTGCTGTATATACCGTCGTGAAGTTCTTGATCAAAATGAGCTCTTCTCCTGTTTTCATCGGGAGGATAAGCCACCACTATATAAGGAATTGTGTTCGCAGGGGTCGTCTTCGAAAAACATTTGCATGTGTGCTACATGGCCGGCTACCGCAAGTAGAAGGATTTGGTGTCGTTGCTCATAGCTGCTTTCATCGCTTTATTCAAGACTGGCTTTCTTGAATTGCGATTCTACTTGTTTATAGAATTCATGGGTTTCTTTGCGAAGCGTTTCGTGCGCTTGGCAAATTGATCAAAGTGGTTATTATCGCAGTATCTACGATTAGCGGGTGAATCTTGTTTCAAGCAGCTCTTATTTATTTTTTTCTTTATGAAATCACTTAATCTTACTACCCAGAATACCGCCATTTCGATCAGCATCCTTACAACTCATATATATATGACTTCGACTACAACTTTTTAACGAGGTCCGAATAAACGCCAGTCCGTGTTATATCGAGAAGTTTCTTAACACGCTCATCGTCGCTATTTGTCATCTTGTTGAATCAGTTAAGCTGCTTTCTACGGTCCTTATCACAAGAGGGCTGAATAGCCTCACGCGAGACAGTTGACAATACCACTTTCAGCGCGTGTTACGTCCGTAGATAATACCGAGACCTACAGCCTCGTATTCAGAGTGTATAACACTTCCGTACAACAGCCCAGCCTTTTTTATTCCGAGATCTCTTTGTTTGTATATATATATCCGCACATCTTACCTAGTATCATCGATACTTCCACTCTCATAAGACTCTGTACAATGACGTCGTCTACTACCAAGGTCGACGTGGAATCCTTGATTTCAGATGTAAGACCTCCTACGTTGACATCTCAGCAAAGCTAATTTAACTAGTGATAAACAAGAATGCTCTACTCGTATCTGGTCAGGTCTGTAAGTCATCTTTTTATATGATTTTCATCTTCTTTCACTCCTTCATGAAATAAAACTAATTTAGTATGTTTGCTCAGCTAGTATTCTCGGACAGAGGTGGAAGAGCTTGACAGAAGCTGAGAAACAGCCATACATAGACGAGTCAGCCAGGCTCACCACCGACTTCCGACGCACCAGCATCTACAGCCCGCGTATACATACATATGGTGAAAGTGAATTAAGTTAACAAGTCACATGGTGTACTGGGACAGACTAAGGGGGAGGAAGGACACGGATATCCTGTTCATGTACATATGGTTGGTATTCAGTAGTTGGTTAGTTATTTTATACATTGCAATCATGTGGTGTTACACAACTCCATATACCTCGACTTGCGCCGCGCTCTTTGTAGAACTGTATTCAGTGATACAGCCCTACTCAGTCTTGTGGGCCAGCTAGGAATTGAGTGCTGGATATAAACACCCTATATCTTATATCCATGTGCCTCACTCGAACACGATAACCATCCAATTATTTCTGATTGGATGCAGAACCCGGCACTTGCTCCTCCCCTAGCCCTAACTGGCCATAATCCTAATACCCTAGGCTTCGACACGCGGTGGGCTTGATGTCGCAGGCGGCGGCGGCGGCACACCCCCAGACGCAACTCCCTTCTTCTGCGCAGCCAACCGCTCCCGATACTCCTTCATCTTCCGACTCTTAGCCGCCCGCTGCGCATCAAGCGCCTCCTTCCTTCGGGCAATCTTATCCTCTCGCAAAGCGCGCATCTCCAGCCCAATAGCCTTAGCCTTGCGCCGACGGTGTCGCATCGCGACACGGCGGGACCCCATCTTGCGCTTCTCGGTGCGGACTAGCGTGCCTAGACGCCAGTTCTCCTCGCGGTAGGCGTAGGAGCCGTCCTGCATCAGCTTGATGATGCGCTCGTCGCGCGGATGGGGCTTACGGCCGGGGCCCTTGCGGATGATTTGGTTGGGGATGCCTGAGGCGGACAGCTCGGGCTGGGCTTGCGGGGGTGGGATCGGGGCCGCAACCATGTTTAGCTTGCGCTTGCGCATTGCGTTGGGCGGGTAGGGCAGTTTGTCGGTTTTGTCGAAGACTACGCCGATGTATTGACGTTTCGGGTGTTTGGCGGGGTCTCTGTAGTATTTTACGTAGCCGGAGGCCAGGGCGAAGATTGTGTGGTCGCGGCCCATGCCGACGTTTTCGCCTGGGAACCATTTCGTGCCGCGTTGTTTGTATATGATATTGCCTGTTATTACGTACGAGTCTAGAGGAGAGGAAGTTGGTTAGTGTCGTCTGTCTGTGTATCTCTCTGCATGTCTGTTCGTCTCCCTCCTCTATGCGATGTCTTCGTGATCTTTCCCAACTCGGAAATCCACAGGCGAATAAAAGTCGAATAAAAATCGAGTAAAGATTAGTTAGACATACCTCCCGTCTTCTTAGCCCCCAGTTTCTTCGGGATCGTGCTCGAATCTCGCAATCTATAGGCTCCTTGTGACTTGACGGAAGCATGTCTGCGACCTTCAACCACAGCATTGGCCCCGGCTCCTATCCTCAACTGCGCAAATACATCCTGTACATGCCGTATCGTGGGTGTCGTGGTCGATCTCGTGATTCCAGAGGTAGCGGCTACGAGTGGCCTCCTCAATTGAGTCACCCGCATGATTATGTGTCGTGTTGTGTTGGAAGTCGACCGAGATGAGCAGTTGTTGGCGGAGGCGGTTGTTGCATGCACCAGGAGACTAAAATTTCGGCTTACCTAAGGCATTAGTCCATTCGCTATACCGGGGTTCGCTGTAGGCGATAACGATAAGGACCCATAGCTTTGGAGCTTGGGGGGATGTGGCCAGCAATGCAGATACCGATCGGAGAGGTGTCGCATTCAGATGGATGTAAGTGCAATGGTATCTGGATGAAATACAAAACAATTTACACGACGACTCCTGGCCATTCCGAATAACCTCAATCTCAGACCCGCGAACTAAACCCACTATATGATTGATACCATATTAAACCAGTTGGTGCACTCAACAACACATTATCAACGAACCAAGAGAACCTTAACCTTATCCATCCATCCATCCACCCGCCAACCCATCCGCAGCATCGACCAAAATAAAACAAAATGCAATTCAACAACGCAATCTCTCTCCTCCTCCTAACCCTCTTCGCCTCCTTAGCGCACGCCCAATTCAACTTCTTCGACCAAATGTTCGGCAACAGCGGCGGCGGAGGAAACCAACAACAGCAACGACAGCAGAACGTGCCGAGCGACGCCAACTTCTACCGGACGAACTTTGAACGCATGCACTGCGATAATTATCTTTGTCCGGATACACTTGGTAAGCTTATAACACCGTTCTGCACCATATAAAGACTAGGCACAGCACTGCACTGCAATGCACTGTAAACCCAATCGAAGTTGATTCAGCCCAGCAAATGCAAACCACGACAAATTACACCCAAGCTACTATATAAGAGCGATAGAGCGATAGAGAGAGAGAGAGAGAGGAACACGAAGCTAACTCTACCCGTGCAATGTAGCATGCGTCCATTTCCCCCACCACTGCCCCTGCGCCTGGCCCAACAACGAAGATAAATTCGAGATGGGCGACGGAAGCCGGATATGCGTTTCTAAGGGGGGTTTCAAAGACGGCGAGGCGGCGCGGAAGGTCGAGTTGGCGCGGAAGGGGATGCTTTAAGCATTAAGAACAAGGTTATAAGATGTTAGTTGAGAGGGTTTTTAGGAAAAGTATTGTTGATACAGTATTTGTTGGTAAAGCGGGCGGTCGGTTGTTGTTGAGATGTATATATGGATATCGCTTTTATTGTCGCTTTAAGGGGATTGATGGGTTGGTGGATGGATGAGTGGCTGTGTGGGTGTATTTACGAATCATGATGGCGTTCATTTACAATTAGATTCCCAATTATCCCAAGACATTTTCCCCCTGTCTTGTCTTGTCTTGTCTTGCGATTGTGATTGATTGACTGACCGACTGCCTGACTGACTATCCGACTCATTGATCCTTAAGAATCTACTGTACAATCATCAACGAGGACGCAGAGTAATAAGTGTATACCCATGTCCATAGACTTAGAACACAAATATCTGTCTGTCTGCCTCTCCTCGTCCAACCCAACCCTGTGCCCATCCATCATATACCACGTATGCATGCATCCACCATAGCTAGAATCAACTAAAAATGGGGTTGAGGGGAAAAGAAGACGAGATTAAAAAAAAGAGAAAAAAGAATAATGGCAATGTGACACGTCCTCGCTGACCAACTCCGTGTTGTATGCGTTTGCAAGGACATCCCATCTCCCCATACAATCCTGCCTATCCTCCTTCCGTCTTTCATTTCAACCTTGCAAGTAAAGCACACTTCGGTTTCCTTTCTTCTTGAAAGACATTTGCCCACTCCTACTTCAACGGCGCTTCGACGTCCCTCGTAAAGCATCCTAATCATCAGCACGGACCTTATCGCCATTAATAGTAGGCACCGCAGGCACCTCCCCATTCTCATTCTCATCCAGATCCTCCAGATCCTCCGGATGCCCCAGAAACCGCGCAACACCCTTCATCTCGTAGTGTTTCTTCCGCAGCTGTTCGAACTTGCGGTGCTTCTCGCGCTCCTCGGGCGTCATGCCGATGTAGTCGTTCTCAGCATCGTGCTGAGGCGTCGCGTCCTCGTCGCTAACGTGGACCTTGCTCTGCTTCCGGGCAGATGACGACGACGCGAACTCGTCCTCCGGCACCGCCTCCTCGGGCTCGCCTAGCGAGAACCCCGATATCGGGTCGCTGTCGGCCATCTCGTCGTCTTCGTCCTCGGACGGCTCGTAGTGCCGGGCGTAAGGCGTCTTGGGCTCGGTGATCTTCATCGTCGACGTGCGCTCTTGTTCCGTCAGGTACAGGTTTGCCTCGTCCCATTGGAGCCGCTGGTTGCCCGTCAGCTCGTCATCTCCGGCTGCGGAGAATGTGCGCGAGGATCGGCGACGGGCGTTGATACCGCCGGGTCGGCTGGCGCTGCTAGAGGATCGACGGTGGCCGGCGTTTGTTTGGGTGTTGAGGATTGTGAGTTCTTTTTCGGACATGTCTTTTTCCTTGATTGGCGATACGGGAGGGGACTTGTGGAACGAGTTCTTCAGTATGCCTGTCATTTTCAGGTTTCATTAGTATTGGTGATGTGACGGTGACGATGATGTTGATGTTGGGAAGAAGAGTGGGAAAATGCGGTCAATACCTTTAGGACGTCGCGCATTCGGCGATGGAGCGGCATGGATAGCCTGGGGACTGCTCTGGACGGTGGCCATTTTGAAGTTGGAGTATGCAATATGGGATGTGATGGTGAAGTTGAATATGCGAAACGAAAGTCGGGGTGGCGCGGGGTCGGTGTTAGTTGTGTATTACTTCGACAGATGATCTTGTCTCAACTGTTGAAGGACCTGGACGAAAGGAAGTTTGCTACGAGAGGAGACACAGTCGTAGCAAACTTGTAAGTAGTAGACCCGAATGTGACCGCTATTGTCGGTGGTTGGTGTGGCACAGGTTCGGATGTCTTAGGAAGGTGAGGGAAAGAAAATAAAAGTTAAGAGCTGGCTGGAAGTACGAGATAAAGAGGTAGGTAGAGGTAAGGTCTGGGGGTCATTTGTTGAAATTATCAGCCATGCGCCATGCACGTAGGTAGATACAGTAGGTATGTGAATGTAATCAATAGGATGCGATTCAGGGTGCACTACCTTAGGTTAGGTACATATAGGGAGGTGGGTAGGTGTCTTTAGGAGGCAGGTGGCAGTAAAGATAGAATATCGCGGGGAAAGCCTTAAGTCCACTGCGGAGGTGGAATGTGGAATGGATGCTGGGAACAAAGCCCCTCTGATGTCGTCGCATTTCATCGCCTGATGGAGGGGAAATATTAATCGATAGGTAATAGCGTCTAACTAAACTGAAGGTACCGGTACTCCGATATTTGATGTCGATTGCGGTGTATAACAAGTACCAATCTACCTCCCAGTCTCAATGCAGGTATGATGATGTAGTGCCATATAAAACCACCTGAGCCAGAAACCTGCCGAGGTATTGTAATTCAATAGCCCGTTCTTGTTGTAGTTTAATAAATGCCCAACTCACTTAGACTCTTTTATCCTGGGTCTATAAGCAGAACCGGCAACAAGCCATGGAAAAATGGTGATGTCGGCAATGGCATTCTCGATTACGAGGTGGAATTTGGATTCTTTTCTTATTCCTGCCCTACCGGGATCATGCCACCACATACACGAACATGCACATTTACACCACATACATATGATACATACATACATACCTCCCTCCCTCCATCTCTGGTAATATTATCCACGGGTAGTAAGGGTAGTATTTTCGACGGCGAATTACTTAAATCACAACTGAGGAGAACGGCCGAACCGATCCAGTCAGCCACCCTAACTGTATATTTGACTATTCGCTACCTATGCCCTGTGATATCTAAGATTGCATGCGTCTTTTGTTGTACGGTCTTAGTGCAGTAATACCGGTAGATGGAGTAAACCTAGGAGGCAGTGATTTTTTTTTTTTAGCTCATTCTTCTTCCAGGGTCGTCGGGTCGGGGTCTAGTGTCGTCATAGTATACAAGGACATCTGGTTGGGCACCCAGCCAAAGCGGAACAATGGCACCGCGGGATGGATTACATGCTTCCAACACCTTTGTATTACTGACTTGTGATATTCACCAGTTAAATTCTCTCAATTATCCCAGTACCAAAACACACTACGCATGTTATGTACATATATCACATGCAGATCAGTAGTAGTTTGACTATCTATATGATAAAGAATAGGGACAATAAGGATAGAAATCCTAGAGGTCGTTTCTGAGTTGTGTTGTATCGTATCTATTGTATTGCATCGCATCGTATAAACCACCGGAAGTAAAAAAGTCTCCGTCATATGTATGTATGATGTGTAAGAACATGGACACATAAATACCGGGATACATCATGAGGTCATTTTCGCATCAGTCCTGGCAAAGTCGAGACCCTTGTACTACCAGTATGTGTAGCATGTAGTAGCATGCAAGTATGTAGCATGCATGTGGTATTTCGGACGGCATGCCCGTCATGGCGGTAAAACCGCATCTTTAAATAGGTACTTATTTAAATGAAAGAAAAATAGTCAGGTAAGTAATAAGCTAAGCTGGACCAACCAAATAACAACTGACGGACTGGCCAACCTAGATAGGTATATAGTTAGTTGCATCTATACTACCTCCTCATACTACCTACCTTTAGACCACCTAGTCTCACGTGGAAAAGAATCGGATGCTATATAATGATGTCAGCAGACACTTTTCGCGTAGCGTGGTAGTGTGGTAGGTAGTGTAGGTACCTACTTTGGTAACATGGTTTCTGACATCCATGGTCTTGAATCGCATTATGCAGTTAGATACCTACCTGATAGGTATGCCGTATCCGGAAGAGGCTGCAGCAAGCACAGCTAACCTACCTACATAGATAGATGTGTGAAGTAGGTACTGTAAGTACTCAGGAGGTGTGGAATGCTGATAATGGGGGTCATAGACTATTTAGGTCTGGCTGGTACTGGGTGTGTTCGAATTGTTACTGCTACCATTACAGCAAAATGTATTGTTGACATGTGTTAACCAACCTACGTGCCTACCTGCCGCATCTGCCGGCATCTATCTACCAATCGATAACTCCAATCCAGCTTCCTATATACAGACAGCAGCAGCGCGATAGAGTCTGGGCAGTTCTGTGTGCACAATATCACCGAGCCAGTAAAGCTACCTACAAGGGAATATGTTCTGGGCCCGGCGTTGGGGGCTGTCATCCATCTATCGAAGTGATAATCATAATATTGTACAGCGGTATCGTGATAGTTAATATAAATACATGAAAAAAAGTCCGCGATAACAAGCCTCTTAGGAATTTATTAATATGCAACTGTTAGATCACTTTTACTCACCATCAATCATATCTTCATCTGTCTTTCGCTTCTTCTTGACCTCCCTCTTCCGAGGCCGCAGCCACTCTTCCATGCCAATCGGCCAATACACCCGATTCTCGGGACCTCCCATCCCCAGCTCTTCCTCTAGGACTTCGGGCACTGGCGCCGGCTCAAGCTCAGGAACGTCATCTTCAATATCGCCATCGCTCTTGTTTTTCTTCTTGCGCGACTGTTTCTTCTTCGGCGGTTTAGGCTGGGGCCTGTTCTCGTCGGCCCGCTCATAGGGCACCACATCGTTGAAGGTATCCCAACCGGGAAGTCGGAAGTTACGCATGAGATCGAAGACGGCTTGCTCTTTATCCTTGGCTTCGATCATGAGGTCCATGGTATCTGGGCAAGGCGGCAATGTCATGACGCGGGGACGATGTTTCCGGCGTTGTCGTGGCGTTACGGCGTCCGGACATGGCTCGCTGTAATGCATCTTTTGCGTAATCCCCTTGCGGTCCCAGGTCGCCTTGATACGGGGGTATAAGTCCATGATATCTTTCGTCCCTTCCCGGAGCTGGTCCCTGTCGAACATAATGTTGTGGTGATGATAGTCGAGGACGAGTGGGATGTTTAACTCTTCGCAGACCGGTAGAAGATCGTGAACCGTCCAGGATACATCGTCGTTCTCTAGCACCAACCTAGCCTTGATCCCATCCGACAGTTGCCAATACTCTTGACGAAATCGACGAAGCGTTGCTGTTTTGTCGCCAAACACACCACCCATATGTATAATCATGATGGCATCCTTATCCAGCTGTTGTGGTAGCCGAAGGAGAGACAGCATCTCATTATGGTACTCTAGATCGCGCACGGCGTTCCTGACAACTTCACTTCTCGGAGACCCTAGTTGTGTGAACTATAAATCGAGTTAGACATATAGCTCGTCAAAAGGGTTGGGCAACTAACTTGTCCAGGATGGGTAGTTAGTCGATGACCTAGAGCGCCAGCTACTCTACCAGCTTCTGCGAGGATATCGGAGGCGAAGGTTGCGAGCCTATATCCGTATTCCTCATGGCTTGCGAAAGGAAACATTTCAGAACTCAGGCGCATGAATTTGATGCCATACTTGTCATTCCACCGTATCATTTTCACAATGTCGCGAGCATTTGCCAGACCCAAAGCCTCAACAAACTTCTGACCCCTCGCGATTTCAGCAGGCTCGTCCCTGTTCGGCCGGTTCTTTGTCGAATGTTCGGGTTGCGACGGGTCCAGGAGAGGATGCTGGTGTTCTAGTATGGATGCTATTCGACATGTTCTAGAACTGAAGACGGGTGGATTACTGTTGCGAAGATACGTGTTCAGGCAGGCCTAGATGGGAAGTTAGCTGTTTGGGGTTCATCACCAGCAACAGCTCTGCCGTGTTGGCAAGAATTATTCACATAGCCTAATCTGCCCTTCCACGGTAAAGGTAGATAGTCGCTGTTGACGGGAGGCGGTCTAGCTCCTTCTGTCTTGATGGCGTTGAGATCGTTCTCGGCGAGGCCCAACTCCGTGTCTTCGTCTGAAAGCTCTCCCTTTTTGTCTTTACACCCTACTTCGAAGTGATCTAGTTCAGTGTGAGTCAAACTCTGCACCGTATTAGCTCCAATATCCTTGATAGCTCTTTCTTCCATCTTGGCGGATAGGACGTCTGGTTCGGTTTTGAGAACCCGCGGTAAGAGGGTGGTATAGTCGCCCTTGGCTCCGTTGGATCGCACGTGGCTTTCTTTCACTGCTAATTTTTGCCGTTTGATATCATTTCGGAACTGGTCCTCCATCTCCTGTAGGCCCGTCACAGCTACCTGCGCTCCATCCTGTCCGGAATATCGTCCACGATTTGTTCTTGCCTGCCCTGGTTCGGTTTGCATGTTGGCTTTCACGTCCTCGACGGGCTGAGGACACAACGTTTGACCACCCCTATCTAAGAGGCGACCGGACCTTCTGGGACCTTCACCAGCCCAACCAGGTCCAGCGGATTGATCAATACCCACGGCGGACTTTTCAGGCATGAGCGCCATATTTGACTTCTTCCGTTTGGAACCCATGGTGAGAGGGATTGAGACAAGACGAGTGGCGGGCAATCGGCTGGTTATATGATATGGTAGGGCCGGAGATGCAAGGCCGAGGAGACGGATAGATCCCACTCCATAAGCGCGGAGCAGACCATGAAAACCACCAACGAACATGCAACAAATGGCCTGGTTAGTGTGCAACGCCAGGCAACTCAAATGGGATGCTGGAGATCTCTCGGATAGGTTAGGTCAGATGCGGTATACAAGGTCGAAGGAACACATTGACCACGGGATAGATGAAGAAAGACGCAAAGTACGTAATTAGGACCGCGAAGGCGCGAAGAGGGACGAAATAAAGTACAGTGGTCTGCGAGCGACGGCGTCATGCGGCGACGGCCCAGCACCGCGGGAAAGGGAGGAGAATGGAAGCTTTGCTCCGATGGACCCCAATTGGTACGATCTCAGGTACGATACAGTACATAGATATAATTGTCCATGTCCAGACCTGTCCCTACCCGAGATCGACTGTGGGTTGTCGAAGAACAAGGGCAGCGCGTGCCTCCATGACGAACGACAGAAAACGGCCGTTGCTTCTGACCGTGTCTCCTATCCCCGGCAGTACCCCCGGAACATCAATACAGTGCTACCATTATGCAGCGAGGGTGCTGGGATCCGGTCTAATCCTGTCTAATCCTGGGAGGCGTCTTATTGGAATGAGTGTGGCTTGGTGCGCTTGGTGCATTTTGGAAAGGTAAAAGGTGATCTCGATGAAATCATCAAATATAGCGTCGACATCATAGAATTGGGGATGATCTACAGCGCCACTAAAGGTTGTGGCCAATTGATGATGCCATATAGAGTGGAGTGTGCCCAGGTGGAAAGCGATTGTGGGGTGGCAGGTCGGTGTCAGCTGGCAGGAGTCTCAGTAACTGTGTAAGTCAATAGCCTCGCAGTCTGTCGCAAGTACAACCTTGGAACAGCACTAAGTACGGCTAGGTACATAAGGTACGTATGAACTACCTACTGTAGATACTGTGCGGACGGCCTCAGCTATTTCTGACCATTCCATGTCAAAGACCAACCAAAACTGTGCTAAGAGAAAGACTTATGAACTCGAACAGTACCTACCACTTGAGCATCACGATTCTCACCCCCTACCTCTCGCCTACTTACATGTATAGCTTATAAGGCACTACTACGTTCGTGTCTAACTTCATCCGCAACGCTAACGGGCTTGTCCGCCCGCGCTGACCCCTGCCCTTTCATGGATCGTAGGTCCTGGTGTACATCGAGCTCTAGATCGAGGTTTCTCACGATCCGCATCTACACTCCAGATCTGCCACGGACTATTGATCCCGTCACTGCATATCTGGAGCGCTGCTGGGTTAGGGTTGTTGTACACACACTCGACGCACAGGCACTGCAGCGAGCACCATCGCATTTTCATTTTTCTCTATCTTTTTCCTCTGTCTCGTTTTCTCATCTATCATCATGATCATGCCGTCGTCAAACTACCACATTGTGTAACTTTTGTTGTCAACTTCAACCATAAACTTGAAATACGCTTTTGTTTAGTATAGGATCGCCAGCGTTGGGATCGTACTACTCCCTGTCCCCGGCCCCATCCCAGCCCTGAGGTCTTCCTCTGCCCCCTGCATCGTCCATTTTGGTTTTGGTTTAGGGGGAGGATAATATCGAGCCCTGCAGATCGGACAGTCGTATTTCTTCTTCGTAAACCAGGCGACAAGGCATCGCGAATGAAAGGCATGGCCACATCGATTGATTGCAAGTATCTCATCGTCTATGGGATCATCTATGGGAGGCGGTATGGAATGACGTCTTATCCACTTCATTGACGCCGCGAGCATCGCCATTATCGTTGTCATCTTCGGCGGTCCCTGTCCCGATTCGATGTCAACCTCGCCGTCTCGTGTCTTTAAATTCTCTTGGGACTTCTTGCTGAATGTTGATAGACAGATGGGGCTACATTTTCAATGCGTGAGGCTTTGGGTTGGGTAGGGTAAGGGTAGGGTAGGGTCGTAGGACTTCGCTTACCATTCGGCATCGTCATCTATTTTTCGGTAATCATGTTGACTCTTCTTCTCCGTGACGGTATACAGCTTCTTCAACGCCTCTTCGATTGATTTGGCTGTTTGAGCTTTGACATCCGAGGACCGTGCTGCCATCCTGGCCCATCTACTTTCCGATCAGCAACCACAAGAACTCGCGAAAACGTGTAACAAGGTGATGGAGAGTAACTCACATTGATAAACTCGTAGCTATAATTCCAAAAACAACGATGCATGCTAAGCCCACGACTTCTTGGACCTCGGAAGGATACATCATGTTGGCCTAGTAACGCATCCAGGGGGAAGACGACATCAGCGCTGCAGTCATTATTGTTTTGTTTGCATGTTACCCCCGCCACACAAGGGGGATTGTGTGAGTCGAGATCGCGACCTGAACTGTCTTAAATGACTGGTCCATGACTGTGTAGCTGTGACTCTTCTGTTGTATCACGTCACCCCTTGAGAGAAAGGTGCGACATGACTGTGGTGTTTAGGCACTACCGCAAGAACTTGTCGAACAAGACATGGTAAACTTGGAAAGTTTTTCCGAAAACAGAGCTATCCATGTATCTAGGGAGGCTTAATCATAGGTTAATGGGCCTGATCCTGGTCGTCCCTCATAAAGTAAGGTTATTAATGTGGCTGTTGAGACGAGTGCCTCGAGTAAAACTCAAGATTTGAAAACCCTAGCTCATTCATTCTCGCTCAGATATCAAGTTTGACGACTAAATGAGCTTGCGAGTTGATCCTGCCCAAAAATATATAGTTTCGGGCTATACTCTAAGCTTTGATGATCTATCATGAATAGATCAGGCGCCCAGGTTGCTGATCGGGGGGAGTTGAACTCGGCCAGCAAGGGTCCCGTTTTACATCAACATGCATGCATGTCCGTGAGGTCTATTTCTAATATCTAACTCGTCTATATGATAGGTAATCAGAATTTCAGACATGTTTGTGTCTAGAAACAAACAATTCCCTATATCTATTACCAAAGGGAAGACGCCGGTGACCATCTGAGGGAGCATATTTCAGGAGAGCATGTTTCAAGAGAACGTGTTCTAAGAAGAAAGCACCAATGGTCCGAACGGGTTATATGGCGATGGCCACGTCGACACGCGTGCGTTAGTGTAAGGCGACATGATACATCGGGCATATAAACGATGCCAAACAGGTAGCCGAGCCTCATCGCTGCTTAAGTCGTCCTCTGTCTCTTAGCGGAGGGTTGGGCATCTTCACCTTGCAGGGCGCTAGAAGCATTGAGCTTCTCACTGATAAGGTTTATAGCCTCCTGCAATATGAGTTTCTCCCCATAACGAACGAACAACGCCATCGCAGGGCGGTTCGATATCGTATTGCTAGCAAGCAGCTTTTCATCCTCGACGATGCTTGTGGGATATTCGGCTAGTTTCAATTCGAATGCACGGCCCATGACAGATAGACATATCTCGTCTCTCCGCTGTTTATCTGGTATCGTTTCGGGACTTAGTTTCCGTACGGCCTTGAGGATTGAGTTGATCTGTTCGCGAAGATCTTCTGGGAGGGCTGTTAATGCCTTCGGCCCGTGATACTCGCCGTGGGAATCCGGCTCGTCTAAATCACGGTCTATTACAAAGGCGTCTTCGAGTTCTTCCGGGTCGAATTGTGCCGTCTTGAAAGGGTTAGCAAATATTTGACGTTAAGACGAAAAGGTTCTTCATTAGTTACTTACCGCTTCTCCCCAGATCGAGTTGTCTATTGCGAGAATCTGTTTTAGAGCCGACACGACCAAATCCCACGGTATTTCAACCACGTCATATCGCGCATGATGTACGCTGGTATAGCCATATCGACGAAGCAGCTCCCCATTTCCAAGGGGACCGTAATAGTTTAATATTTCTTGGCCAGCGACAATAGGCCTGATAGCCGTCACCGTCAGACTATCTTCCTCGTGATTAACATGGGCCTGTTGAATATTAGCGATCGCCGCAAAACCCGGTTAGGGGAACTCACATTGAATTCTGCATCGGCATTGAGAATATCAGCCATAGGAACCATACCCATCAGTATCTTACCCTCTCTATCCTCAACCCACTCATCGTCTTGCTCCTGGTTTGCTTCGTCATCCTCATCATTCTCAAGGTCAAATGCATAGGCCATAATGGTGCTGCCTATTCGATGAGCTAAGAGCATGAGCTCATCTTCCGATAGCTTTTGCGAGCTTTCGGGATAAAAGACACCGGCATTCTTCTCTACGAATGGAAGAACCCGTGCCCGAAACATTGAGTCGGCATCATCTTTGCCAATCTTGGCTATGATTGAACTAGCCTGCAACCAATCGAGTTCCCGGTCAGACCACCACATTAAAGTATTGAACTCCGTAGGCAGGACATCGAAATAGCGATGCCAGCGAGACTTTTCACCTTGTAGATACTCGTATATCATAACCAAGATGAGTGAAACCCAGTTGTCGGGCGGACCGCTCTCACCGCCATCATCGTCGGCTTCATTCTCAGCATCGTCTAGAATAGTAGGCGCAAAGGCACCCGGTAATCGCTTAGCGAGATTGGACGTCTGCGTGTTGATAATAGCAGCTCTGGGGATGGTAAATAGTACAGTGTCCTCAGGAATGTCGGATTTTGCGACTGGCGGGGTTGTCAGCAAAGATCAATGTTACCAGTAAAACCACAGATCTCAGCAGCAAGGTATAAGCTTGAAGGTAGGTAGAGTACGTGCCAAGAAACGTACCGATTCCGCGCCCGCGACCATTTTTTCGGAGATCTTGAATTTCTATGTCCTGGTGAAAAGTCGCGCCCGACCAGGCTTTGAACCAGCCCAGGAAATTAGCAGATTTTTCCTCGAATATCGTATCCGACATTGTGAATCCCTTTAACTTATTCACCGGTGAAACGACATGGGAAATAGGTCGTAGCCAGGCTGGTTGCAGGATGGGTGACTTTATCAGTTCTTCGATGTGCCGGTGGAGGAACGGGCCTGTTTACAGTGAACAGTAAGCCCGGAAGCGCCATTGATTACGCTGTGACCGACCGGCAAATATCAAGCCTGTTTATCTAGATACTTCTATAACCTACTACATGATCTAGTCGCATAGTCCTTGATAAGAACATAATTACAGCGCAACACAGCGCGACACATAAATCTCATCAATCAATTGGCGCGTCTTGAGTGTCTCACTAATTATGACTGGGACTTATCAATTCGCAACTCAACTCAGTACATTTATAGGGCTTGCATTAAAAGATAAATGTTTTCTCTCATACATTTCGTCAACTTGCGTGGGAAGTGAGTCTGCAGCTTAGTCGGAATCAAAAGTGAACTTATACCTAGCCCACCTCCATTGTAGGGACGGAGTTCAATTCAGCTGGCTTTTCAGGGGTCCGTGTCACGTAAAGACTCATGTACATCATGTTTGAACATGACTGTACCATGTAATCTCGAACTGAAGATTTAATACGCTCATTTCCATTTGCCTATCGGAGGGCTCTCATTCACGCGTCATAAACCTCGGTTCTTACAAGGGATCCTCTCGGCAAAAGCCTATCACCAGTCTATGAGAAGCACCAACGTCATGAAGTTCCCTTAGCTTCAGCCATTTTGTATACAGATCCCTAATTTAGCATGTACAGATCCTGGCTGTCGGTGCCTGTTGCAGTATCATGCAAATGTCTTATCCCTAACTATTCTAAATCGGACGAAAATCTCTGGAGGAGACATGCGACCAAAGGACTCCAAAATCGAGAATTTCATGAGACATGGTGAATCAGCGGCGCCGGGCTGATACTGAATGTTTGCACAGAGCACGAGTGCAAAGACCTGTCCTCAAGGTATAAGCGCCTTCTATCACTGAAGGTAATGGCATCCTCCATCGACCATATCTAGAAATGATGGCTGCTTGAGATCCCGAGATTACTGTGTGGTCCTTGATTCGAAATTGGGCGAATCCCATCGCTATTGTTTGTAGATGAAATGGGTAGGGATCCCTAGATTATTCAACCTATGTCAACCCTGAGAGGCGAGGTTAATACTCGCTCGGGCTAGCAAAACAGGGGTTATCATTCGAAGTTTGAATCTAGTCATTCAGCTCGGCTTTGGCTTGGTCAACCATGAAGTCTTCATATTAACAAAAACAAGAGCAAACAGTTCGGTTTGTTCGGCTTGGGGGGTCCCACTGGCGCTTCCAAGAGATAACAACGTGCTGATATTTTGATTCGCATCGCAACTTCTTTACCACTATTGGATGAAACCATACCGCCACCTAGGCGACATCCCTAAACTTCTGAAGACTAGCAAACCCATTCGTTTACGAGTAACTTAGCCTTAGCCATTGAAATATTACAAACAAATGGCGTACCGATCGAGAATTTACGTACAGGTCGAGACAGACTTGTCATGTATATAATGGAACTCGTCTACTCCTCTCTCCCAGTACGTAAAGTAAAATACACAATTGTATCTTCAATTCACAGCCATCACACAAATATTCTTCACCACTTCGCATCATGCCTGGCAACGGCGCCAAGAAGGCCAAGAGTCGTGGGTCTAAACGCGAAGAAAGCTCAACTTCTGGTGCCAGTCGCAGTCGACACCAGGAAGAACAAGGATCATCTTATCCAGGACAGTCATCACGAGCCTATCCTCCACAGAGCAACGCGTCTGGGTTAGGTCAAAACAGACCAACACATAGACGCCAACGCAGCTCTGGAGTCTTTCAACCGGGCGACTTTACCAATCATCGAATTGAACCGCAAGTACTTGAATTCGCGCCCGGTCCTGCTTCACTTCAAGATACCGTCCTTCCACATCTTGGGGACCTTCCACACATGGGAGGATTTGTTTCTCAGCAACGTACGCCACTTCTGGATATGCCATTTTACAAGGTGCCGTATCAACATAGCATAATACGCGCTTATGGGGAACCCAGAGTAGATGAAGCTACTCAATTCAGCGAGCAATACGAGCCTGGAAATGAATACCTTAATCAACGTTCGGGTTACAAGCCTATACCGGGTTAGTACTACCAATTCTTTTAAGCTGCCCCCCTGCTTGGCAGCGGAACCGAGACCTCTGTTTCTCACTCCTTTAATTTCTCATACCTCCAACCATTTTCATCATTGAACGACGGTTACTAACTTGTTCGTAAACAGCCAAGACCTGGCCGAAACACAATACACTGCGCAACTACTTCTGTCCGAATTGCACCCACTCCAAGAAAACCTTCGACTTCGAGAATATCAACCTAGCTAAAGTTCTAGGGGTGGTGTGTCGGATCTGTTGTGTCCAAGGTCAAGGAAAATGTCAAGTTTTCCAACATGAGATTTGCGTTTCAAGCTGTGCGCGGCTGCTTCCTATAGAAGACTTCATGGATGACAGGGGTCGGATTCACAAGAAATGCCTTGCGTGTAGGATCGGGGGCCTGCCTAACTATTGCGATGTGATTAAGCTTGTAAAGGTTGACTAGTTGCATAGTAAGGGATAGCTCACCTGGCTTAGGAGACAGGTTGGATATACTAGCATGCCATGAGCACTTGCTGGCAGTGTAGTTATATGTAGTCGATTATGTTACCTAGAAGATTATTTAGGTAACACAAGATCAGCCTCTTGTCCAAGTCAGAGGAGCACGCTCAGGGTGAAGCATTTGAAGTAATAGTACTTGGGCCGAGTCGTTTTCGATGAGATTCGAGAGCCGCGTTCTTGCACTTTCCCTAGTCTCCCTTTGCATCCGCTCAGGCTCAGCACGCCAGTCCCTAACCAAAGCTGCCATAGATGCCACAAATTCTACCTGCGAGAATTTCTTGCCGGGACATGATCTCTCACCCTCGGACCATGGTATAAATGTGCCACGCTGTGGAGTCACCAGCTCTTCTACTACCCAATCGCTCTTGATCCAACGATTAGGTCGCCATATGAGTGCATCGGGACCCCAGAATCTGGGATGGGTATGAAGTGCAGCATAACTAGGGATTACCATGGTGTCGGGAAGGATGATGATTGTCTTATCCCTTACTTGCAGTTGCTGCGTCGTCTTCTGGGTCCATTTAGCTACAGGTACCGGGGTGTAGAAGCGGACTGTTTCCAGAAGTACGGCATGACACCGCTTCAACTTAGGAAGATCGCTGTGATAACTCCATTCACTCAGTTCACGATCTCCAAAAACAGCTTGTAGCTCTTCGGAAAGCCAGTGCTGGACTAGAGGATTCGCCGCAAGGAACGCGATGGCGAACATGAGGGTATGCGCTGTAGTGTCATGCCCAGCGAAATTGAAGACGAACATCTTTCCGTATATCTCTGTTTCGGTGAGGCCGGCAAGGTGAGATACATCTTCAACATCTTCAGACTCGTCGCAGAGCCTTGCCTCTTCATTCGAGGCTCGGATGAGTGAAGATAAGAGATTGCGATCAGAGACACTCCCATCTGCGAATGCACGCTTCTCTTTTTCATAGACACGGGCCATATGTTTATGGAACGCCACGCGTGCTTCATGAACTCTCCGTAGCCTATGCGGGAGCCAAGGTTTGGCGAGAAATTTGGTGCCCAAGGACATGATAAGTACGCAGTTGTCCAGAACCATTTTTAGAGATTGCTTGTAGCTTTCTGTCGGGTTTATAGCATTTGTACGATCATCCTGGGCTTGAAATTTATACGATTTCCCAAAGCCAGCCTTGGATAAAACGTGTAGTGAGAGGGTTCGAACATCATCCGCAGTTGCCTGCATTGAACGTTTACGAGACCAAGATCGTATCATGTCAGCTGCAAGAGATAGAGTCTCACTCCATACCACCTCATTCGTTAACTCGTTGAAGCATGATGCGGTGATTTTGCGTTGTTTCTTCCATTGATGGCCCTCTACCTAGAATTCTTATAGTTAATAGCGTCGCAATTTAGAGACAAATAGAATAGGGTCCTTACAGTTGCGAGATTTGGTCCAAATACATTGAGCAGCTCTGGGCATTGTCAGATATCTGATATGACAGAGCGCAAGCCTGACTTGTAAAGAAGGTGAGAGATGAAGAAACATGAAGCCTTATACATACCATAGATCTTCAAGGGCCGCGGAAAGTCCGATCTGGGCCGAAACACCTCAAGCAAGCTGTCTGGGTTGCAGATATAGAGCCAATTCTTCCCTGGAGTGACTTGCACGTAGACGTCGCCCAACTCAAGGTGGGATCGGTGCCTATCTGCAACTTCCCAGCCACGCCAGTTATATCTTGTGAAGCTGGAATCCCCAAAAGGAAGATGTCGGACAAATCGGGTGACCCTTCTGTCTATAATATGTGAAATGGAAAAGAGTAGTGAACACATTCGAGTCTGCGGAGACTTGGGTGAAAGGGGC
Organism: Xylaria arbuscula; assembly: GCA_022385695.1. Lineage (NCBI taxonomy): Eukaryota > Fungi > Ascomycota > Sordariomycetes > Xylariales > Xylariaceae > Xylaria > Xylaria arbuscula. The sequence goes on along the minus strand of MU279366.1, from coordinate 843,497 downwards.
AGAACAGTTCCAGTCTCTTGTCCGGAAAGGAAGCAGTCTCTGCTGGAAGCCGGACACACTCCGACAACTTTCTGCTACTATCAGCAAATTGTTAGCTGTACTGTAAAGGACCTTGCCTTTCAGCCTGGGGTTTGCTAGGTATTCAGGCGCTTACACTGATCGCGCTTCGTTTAATTCATCGTAAAAATGCCGTGATATTGTGCCGAGTATATATCAATGGTCTTGGGGATGAGCTGAAGTTCCCTCGTCGCACGGATACCCTGATGCGATTAATGACATGCATCATACGAATTGATAGGAAGAGCTACTGATACTCTGACGCGAATCTAACAACATTCGGGTGTTGGGTGCCTGCATTAGAGCGTGCAGCGCTCAAGATGGGGGCGAAGAACGCGACTAGTCGATCACTCCCAATACACGTCAATTGGCTCAAATCTAATAGTTATGTACCTAAACTAACTTTTCGTGACCCGGCGGACGCGTATTGGTCAATATATGCAACCATCTGGACCAGGGATTACGAAGCGATTGGAAGAGATTGTTCCAAGCCCTGCATACGCCATTGTAACATCCAGTTGCAGGTGTAGGATAACAACGCGCGCTCGAAGCAGGCTCAGGCCGGTTGGGCGAACAGCTGCCCAGCCTGAAGGAAGAATAGGAAAATGATGGTAACCTTATGACCGGCACCGGAACAAGACGAAATCCCACCGCTTTATAACTCTCATTTTCTCTGGCCCTCTATAGTTCTCTGCGACTCCCCCTTACCATCTATCTTCATTTTTCCTCCTACTTCTTAGCTGTGGCAGTTTTGTTTGGTATATATCCGTTGGTATACCGTATCACAGTAAATGTCGGACGAATTCAAGAAAAATGTCAAGGAAATCGTCCAGATACTACGATCTCTAGCCCCGCAGACTACAGAGGTCAAAGTCAGTCATGTGAAGAACTGTTCTCCAAAACCCACAGCCTAACAATTATCCATTGTAGCGCGAGCGCGGGTTTAATTGTGAATCTAAAAGATTTGAGGAAATAATGAAGCTGGTCCTGCCAACACCGGAAAGATTAAAAACATTTACCGAAGTACTGTCTTCCATGTTCATCAGAAACGAGGATGGAACATTCACACTGTGGGGTAAACGACTTTACGTTGGATCGTGGAATCCCGCCTTCGACGATACATGCCCCACTTGGACTTTTTCTAAGTCCAATCCCCATCCCTAGGATATCGGTAGCATTTTGGACAACGATGCTGAACTGTTTTGCGAATACATCATGTCACTAAGCGCAAAAGCTTGGGATTATAATACATATTGTAATACACGTTCAACTTCCTGGGAATGGCGACCTCCTAACAATCACGGAAGCTTTTGGTTACACTATGTTGACGGTAACAATGCAGATAGGAAATGCGAGGTAAGATGCGTTGGCCCCACATGGTGAACCCAGGGGACTATCTAATGTCAGAATATCTACATTTTAGGTGTCCAAGCAAACTACACTTGAAAGCCTACACAAGACGCTACGGGGACGGACGTACACTCCTGGCCATGGTATTTTATGGTGGGTGCTTGCGATCCACAACTCCCTTTTCCTGAAGATCGCTCACTAATAGTTGCTACTTCAGTCTGATCCACGCCCCTGTACGAGAATGTTGTCTCGAGTTTGACTGGATCAACCTCATCTTTGCGCAAATTAGTCGCTGGAATTACACGGATTTAAAATCACATCTCTCTAATGAGGCAAAGCATTTTGACTCGGTGATGTATTTTCTAGCGGTATTTGCCGGGTTCCAGCCTGCACGGAAGGAGAGATCGAGGATGTCGTGGGATTATGATTTCCATGATGGTACTTTTTACCGTCGTTACCTCCAGGTTCATTTTCGCTACTTCACGGCCGTCCAGCAGCTGATGAAACGCGGTAATATTCACGGGCTGCACTGCCGCAGGGAAGGGGGTAACATTCTCTCAAACACCGCTGTGGCACAGCTGTACTACGAAGAAAGGCGTATCTCTGTGTTCGGCCTCGTATCAGTACAAGACCTTGACAACCTGCCAGCCTTCTATAGCGTCATAGCTTTAGGGGAAACTACCTGGGTCAATCCCCTACGTGGCTACGGTCTCAATTGGCGCCGAGGCTTAGAAGGAACACTCGCCTTCCAGGTTGCGGTGCTCAGAAGTGTAGATCTCTGGGAAACAGAGTGGCACAGAGTATTGGACCAGGTTGGCAATTGCTTGCGTGTCCAGTTGGATGATACCTTGAGCGATGAAAAAATAAGGGAGTGGATGTTTGACGACGATGACTTCAGGCGGTCTAAACAGTACCTCACCATCCTCCAAACTCTGCGTATCTTCGGTGAGTACATTGGCGCACTATCCGACGAGCTCCATGAGCTAGACGAACTTTTCCTGAAAGAACCGGACTTTCCAATGCGACAAATGAGCCCGGACGAGCTCCAAGTCTTGAGGTCGAACTGGGATTTGGTCAAAGAAACTCAGAAGAGAGCCGAAGGAAGATTGATGAATCGGATATCAAACAAGACAGAGGAGGTGAAGAGTCTTCGAGACGGGGTATGTTCTCATGACATTGGAAATCCGGCTCATCTTGGCAGCTAACAAGTTTCCTTACAGCTTTTCAACGCCTCTTCTTTGCAGGAGGCGAAAGAGTCTTCGGAAATAGCGAAGCAATCCGCGCAAATGGCGAACGAATCCGCGCAAATGGCGAAGAGATCCTCGATAATGAGTCGCTACGTCCTTATCTTTACCGTCGTAACTGTGCTATATCTCCCTCCAAGCTTTATATCGGTATGCTAAAGTTTTTAATCCCTCGAAAGGAGCTGCGTCTAACTATCAAGTAGACCGTTTTTGCCTTGAACATTTTCCAAAAAGATCCCCCTCAGACGAAGTGGGAGTACAAGGTGGCACTAGTGTCTGTGTCTCTGGTTACCTATGCTGTAGCCCTTGCGGCTGTCATCGCCGTGAAGTGGGGGGATGAATTGAAACGTTGGATAATAGGGAACCATGGCATCGCTTCCTGAACAGGTGTGCAGCCCAACGATATCCCAGTACAGGCCGAGCCGACACTAACCGCGGCTGAATCAGCGCCTGAAATCAGAGATGAGGAATCTGGGGTGACTAAGGGAAAGGGGCATTAGTATTCCCGCTTGCATTTGGGTCGGCTAGCCAGTGACTCCTCAGGCCGGAAGGACCAAGGTAAAACACGCGACGAAAGCTAGAGTTTAGCGGTGAGAATTGGGGGCGAATGAAGCTACTGTTGACTATATAGAGCGGAAGTTTGAGTTGGGGGTAAGCACGGAAATCAATATGTGCGAGGCAAGAACTTTATTCATAGCGGTAGTCGGAATACACTGTTTCTGTTTGTCTTTTCGTTCCTCGCTTCGCCCGTCATTTTATCAACGCCCCGAAATAAATGCTGGCACGGTAGCTTATCGCCTGTGCCGTTAGCACTCTGAGGTCATCCTCGTGGGCGTTAGTGGCTGACAATCAGGCGAGCGTCTGATACACACATTGAACACGTATGGCTCGGAACCTAATAGATAGGCTCTTTTTCGTGACGAGGTACTCTAGTATATGATGACTGCCTATTAATATCGTTTGAACGCATGTCACGCGAGGAAATAACGAGCGACGCCTGACTCATTGCACTAGAAAGGGTATATAATAGGCAGTCATCGCGGCGTGGATAGGCAATTCGCCTATGTTTTGCGGGAAGACCCAGAAAGGGGGACCGATTCTTGACCCCCTCCCAGGCCGTTCAGCTATGAGAAGAAAAGAACATCCCACTAAGCGTGATCGTCATACTTAAGATGTTGTATGAAGTAAAAACAAGATAGGGCGCGATGATCCACAAGATAGTATTATCGTTTCTCTTCTCTTGTCTTATAGAGTACTTGTCTACCCAAACAACTCGTCTGTTGCTTATCTCATTGTGAACTAAATACCGTTGCATCATTACTGGGGAGCCATATCGACCGGCTTGTGCTCAAACTTGGTCATCCGCCTCTTGCACAAGTACCACGTGGCAAGGCCGGTAATAATAAGCAGGACTGGCACACCGATACCCACCCCAAGGCCGACACCCTTTTCCCATTTGTTGTACTCAAGATCTCTCTGCGTGTGTAGAAACATGTCGAAAATTTCACTGGGGCTGACATAGAATGTCTGGGTGCTATCGTCAGAAAAAAAGCTCGAGTAATTCCTTCGCAGAGAGATGCTGGTCTGATAGCCCGCATTCACCCATGCCTGCGCGCTGCTAGTGTTTGGTGATAACTCGGTGGGGAAAGAATCCAGGATCGCAGCCGGATTGAAGATGAACTCCTCCCCTGTCACATCTAACATGGCGGAGAGTGTATAAGTAAGACGATAAGGCGAAAGTAGGATCTAAAGAGATGGAAAGGACAACATGGACTCACTGATCTGCCAACCAACGGACCAAAGAAGCGTAACAGGGTTACTGGGCTGGCTTGTCTGCCATTGAATCGTGTAGTTCACGTCAGGGTCAAGGAGAGGCATCAGATCGGTCGAACCGACTTTGTCGGGGTATGCTGTGGAAGGCAGCGAACATCCTCCTCCGCTATGTGTATCGTCGCACCATACTTTAAAGGGTCCAAAGTCAGCGGACTTCCTCTCTATTATCGGTGATACGTACTGAAAGATAATAGGCATGGATCGAGTGAGTATTTCTCGCAACGCTTCGCGACATTCCTCCCGGAAGCTAGGGAAGTTGAGAAAATAGCAGTCGCGACCAGCTGATTGCCCTTCATTGCGCGCCGCGATCTCTTTTCTCTCTCAGCGTAGGTATGGACTCCTGATTGTCAAAGAAACAAAATGGGTGAGAAAAGTTTGAGGACAGAATTTGGAAAAAGAAAATTCTATCTCAAGAAAGGAGACTGTTCAATTGAAGAGAAGAAGTTCCAGGAGGAGAGATGTTTCGGTCTGATGCACAATCCGGGCAGGACCTTTTGATTGGGGGTGCCAACTTTATTGCTATGAATAGCTCATCACAGTTGTCGGCTATGAAACAATTATGCCCTCGAGACCCGTTTCTCGGCCCTTTTTTATTGATTGTTGGTTCTCCTGCATGGCTTGTACAGCCTGCTCCAAGGCTCGAACGACCACGGGTAACACCGCCAATAGACCTACTGCCTCCAGGCATTGTATATACTATCACTATTTCCTTTTGATCTGGATCCTGGCTTGTTTTCTCGTAAGAGACCAACTATAACTACATAGCGCCGGACACGAGCCCAGAGGGCGGGGCCAACGGTAGCGGTTTGACTTTCGCGTGTGCCTTCGGTTTGATCTGTAAGATATCTTGTATACTAAAGTGTTCTCCCGGAAGGTTGAAAATAGATAGTTTAGGTAGCCTTGCACGCCGCATCCCCCTAGGGAGGCCTGAAGACTTGTTTTTCCTCCGGCGTTAAATATACCAACCAACCAACTAACCAATCCTGCATGGCTTGGCATTCGGACTGTGCCTCACCAGCCTCACAGGTCATGTGTCTGTCTGCAGCATCTTTCGCAGCCCAAAACTTGGTACCCAGTGATCCCGAGTTGGAGAAATCGAGAAACCAACAGATTGGCACCATACCCATGTCCTCGGTGCCGTTCAATCCAATCCCTTTCGCTTCAATCTCGCTAAACAATTGGCTTCAATCCTGTCGAGTCAGCAACAAACTTTGACTTAGGCTACACTTTTAAATCACTCTCAGACCATGGTCATAATGCTGGCACTCCAAGTCATTTGGTCATTGGTTTTTCGTTGCGTCCACATCGAAACTGTTGTTATCCTATTTTTGTGATGACGCAGATATATAGCAATATGATGATGATTACTATGAAAAGATTGTGCAATCAAGCAAATGAACTAAATGAATATTGTCGAAGAATTGAAGTTGTACCCCCTTACTCCTCCCTGGCCCTAATAACATGGAATTCTAGCCACTGATAAAGGAAATACCATCATCGCTGTCAACGATAGTGGTATGTAGACCTCAGGTATAAGTATAGTAGTCCTCGGTGCCGCAGAACTAGATTCGGCAATCAGTAACCCTTCAGGTACGAAACAGAGAACTCGCTGTTTTACTTACGCCTATCTTCTCTTGTCGATTTAGCAAAGTGGGTGTTGCCACGGCGACGCGGACGAGACGTGCCGCGTAAAATGTGATCCGAGTGAAGATCATGATGTTGAAGTATCTTAATCGATATAATACTGGGAGTTCTGGTCTGAGATGCTGAAAGGGGCCCTGGGAGAGTTGTTATAGACAGTGGTGGTCAGAATTCTTGATAAAACTCGTTCCAGTCTGCCTGTACGCCACCTTCTTATTATACTTCGAAGTTCAAGCCATGCTCTGGTTGCATTTCTTTTAGTTCTCTATATATAACAACAGTTGACAATCGTGAACAATGTGCCGCAGGAAATGTTATCGCCGCAGGCCTGCACCGTCTTGTTGGTGAATGGGATCCCCCTCGGGTTAAGCAGCCTGGCTATCCGCTCAAGCTGGATATCTATATCGGGTTTCACGGTCCTTACATAGACATACATAGTAGAGAGCACTGATATATCACCTGTCACACGTAGCGAATACGAGGCTGCAAGTCTCAGACCCTCTAAACGCGTTACACGCGCTAAAACGCGTTCGTTCTCCGGTTTATTACTTATATTTTTTCTGCTGTTTTACGTGAGGCTATTTAGCCTTCACTTAATTGAGATATAGGCGCTAAGGTCGATGGTTTACTTTATTAGCCAAAGTTGTATATTATTATTATAAGCGTTGTATTTGGCTTGACTACATACGTAAGGAAGGTGGGAGAGCTTTATATATATATACGAACGGGATATCTGTGCCTTTTGTGCCCCTAAGTGTTTCAGTATATACTGTGACTACTTGACTCTGTTTACTTTCAACACTCTACATGTAGGTAGGTACCAACTGCTTAGGCTGCTCAGTGATCCAAGATCGCAATCTTACACGTTTCCCCACGAGACTCCCGCCCACCTATTCCGCTATTCTAAGGTTCCTCAGAGCGCGCGCAGAGCGACTTTACTTAGTGAGACTAGCGTGTCATACCTGCGAAGCCCCAAGGAGCGATAAGCAGATTGCTTAGGAGCTTTGGTGCGATTTCTATAGTACCAAAGTAGAAGCAAATCGGCAAACCCGCGGTATGATTCTATGATGGCCATCGCTGTGTCGACCGCAGCAAGGTCGCCCTGGAGATAGAAAACCAATATGAGGAGACCCAGAGTGCTTGTCCTCATTGACGATCTGGGCTTCGCGCGAGTTGGCTGTTTTCTCCGTCATGCCGTAAGTGAGTAGAGCCTCTTTCGGCTTGGTGAGACCATGAAAGAGTCGCCTGAGGAACATTGGAGTAGCCGCTAAGACCGCCGGGATATGGCTCTACGAGAAACTGTCCAACATGGTGCTTTGTTATCTTGATTCCAGCTTCCGGTGGCTAAATTTGGTATGATAGTACGGAAGGATTCAGCGACTTGGTGTAGATGTCGTTAAGAGTGAGGAGAAGAAGATAGCACAAGAAGCTCTATTGTTGGAAATCCATGTACAGTACTGTCAGAAACGGGACCAACACATCGGATGCACACAAACCAGCCATCGATACCGGAAAGACAATCCTCACGCACACTATGCCAGCTTCCAACAAGATCGGGCCGCAGGACGCTTCTTAGTACCAGGCGAGCCCCGAGAAATGCAGCCATCTCAGACACCATCATCTTTCTATCTCTTTCTCCACCCCCAAATCAATATCACCACTGCGAGTTCTATTGGCCCTTAGACGAGCGCTTAGGATACAATGGCTACCTCGCTTGATCCATCGATGATCCCTCTAGCCGTCAACCCGAGTGGCGACCCACCGAACTTCGTTGACCCTCCCTGGAATTCCAAAGTTGTGTTTCGATCCGGTGCATAGCTGATAGAAGAGTGGGCCGGATTGTACAGTAAAGGACCAACCTTCTTTAGTTCAGGTTGAAAGTAAGCGAGATATCAGACAAGGGGGCGTTCCAGTCGTATGCCTGGACCGCTGCAGAGTTCCCAGACCCAGTGCTAGACCCGCTAGTCCATGTATGAGAAACGAGAACCTCTCCGGTATCACTGTCGCAAGTAGAAGAGACAGTAGAGCCCTCTGGCTGTGCAGAGATCCATTCACAGTTGTGGTAGGGATCACCCGAATCACACCACGAAACGCACCAAACGTCGAAACCCGGTGCGCTAGGGAGATAATCATCGGGCGTGGTGAGAGAAAACGCCGGCTCTATGACGAAAACCTGTTCGTAGGGGTTCGCGATCCAAGAGCCGTTGGTAGTGGAATACGTGGCAGACCGTGTCTCGAGTCCATGGGCCAGAACGGCGGCGGAAGTCGACGTTGCCGCGGCGGCGAGGATAGCGAGAATCTTAGCGTACATGTTTGACGAGGCGATTGAGCTGTCGTTTTATTGATTGTACTGGATAACAATGAAGGATAGGATGTAGACGAGGGCGCGCGCTGATTTAAGCTGAGTTCTTTGGAACATTATATAGGTAGGGTGCGTTCAGAGTTACTCTTATAACTGTTTGACTAACTGGATAGACCAAACTTTTACTTCTTACCTGCCGTGGATGAAGGATGTTCACCCAAATATTATTAAACCGTTGGCCCAATTTTTCTTCCTTCAACTCGCAAATTTCATACCAATGGTGCTTAAAATATACTATAGCAGGGTTTAAGTCAAAGCAACCCCGGTGAAAGCCTTGCAGTTTATTGGGTCTAGTAAATAACTTGCTGACATACTGGAGCCATACATTCAACGACCCTGGAATCTTCATTTCGGCTTATTAATGCCGACGACTTGTAAACAGCGACAGAGATGCATCTTGACCGACTCCCTCCAGAACGTTCCCATATTTTCCTGTGATAGGCAGTCTTTTCTCGGAATTTTACGGCCGACCGGCTCGGGCCTAGGACAGGGTATTCGGCCCGGCCCACTTTGGAGTATTTATAACAAAGTTTTGATTTAGGGTCTGGAGATAGACTCACTTCATTACAATATAAACTAAGTGGCCCGAGCACCTGGATTCGATGGTTACTTGAAGCTATATACCCAAATCGTCTGTGATGCTAACCACCGAACTCTGCCAACATGTCTGACTTGAGCTAATGCTAAATAGCCATATTATAACAAGGGCTGGTTTCAGGGCTTGGAATTGACTCTATTCAGAATACAATAATCTGTTATGGCTGCCTACGGCCTTGGCTTGGCTACGAATCTATATACAACTCTGGCCAATAGAGTAAACCTCTGACCTCGGCGCCGATGTCTCAGTTAAGCGAGGGCTGGATAGCCTCACGTAGGACATCAGGAAGAATATCAGTAATAGACGGGAAGACGCGTTTCAGCGCGTGTAACGCGTTCAGAGGGTCTGAGACTTGCAGCCTCGTATTCGCTACGTGTGACACATATTCAAGAAAGTCGTCGAGATAACTAGGACTTGCTTTAAGTGCATTCCAGAGTGTGCTACGTGTAGGTAACTCCCCTGTACAACAGGGTTCTCAGTATCAAGCGCCTTTGAGGTCTGATTCAGAGTCGGAGAAATGGCTACTTCGAATCACAGCAACCTATGACTTGGTACCAACTTGATGGAAATAGAGTCCCGAAGCTCCCTCGGCGGAAGTATCTGCCGAAAGGTAAGATTTATCCAACCTATTTCACAATTTCGTTCACGACCCGCACATGATGATTGAACCCCTGCCTGTATGCCCGCATTTATTTTGTCCTGATCTCGGATAGATATCAAAACAATCTAACGTAAGCCACTCGGCTCAGGATTATCATGTGCAATAATTATGGGCTGGGGATAGCCTCAGATAGAACTTTCGTGTTGCCTTATCATGGGCTTTTCATCAATACATTACGTTACATTCTATGATTGTCAAACCCCCCAATGATTAAAGCCACTTAAATGCCTATTAAAGTATAGACCCAAGTCTATCTTTTTAGGAAAGGGTAATTTGAAATCGCGATATTTACACTCATCCACTTTACGACTAGTAGGTAATATCCTAGGTTAAATCACAATGAGTCTCGTCGACGACTACCTTGGTCGAGAATGGGCTATTTAAATCACCAGCACTTTGATCGTCATTGGTGGTATCCTGAGTACCGCTACTTCGACTACTAAATATTTGTCGCATGGTATTTATTAAACAAGGGGGCTGATAATGGCAATAGCTAATATATATGACTTAAAAAGGTCTTTCTAACTATGCTGGAATTAAATTTGTCTCAAAACAAAACCTAATAATTAATACTATACACCTACATTCTCAACTATACTCTACATGGCTTTGAGGCGAAGTTAGGTTGAAAAAGATAAGGCTAAATGCCAGGAACTCTACCTCGAGACCGAGAAATCGCTTCGGTACCCTATACCCTGCATCCTTCTTGTAGTTCAACCCCTGAAACCCTTGAAAGTCCATAAGGGAACATTGCAGATGATACATAGGTGTAAAATCTACCAACGCTAGTTGCCATCCTAAAGCCTCGTTTTCGAAGGCAATCCGTGCTGCCTGGCTCGAATCCAGAATTTCTTGGCACTTACTGTCACAATTTAATTTCAGCCATTATTGCAGCCTAGGATGTGAGCGCCATGTGTCCAGCTTTACAGACTGGTTACAATGCGTCGCGTATCAGGATAGTGTCTCCTCGTAACTGGAGCTGGCATCATGTGCACGTGACCTAACTGGACTGTGAAAAATCTCAGTAGCAATGCAGTTGAGGAAATGACTCACACACTAGAGTACAAGTATGCCTTGAGAGAAGGGGAATAGGCGACTTAGATATTCTATACTAACTAGAGTGTATAGTAAGTATCAGTTAGCCAGCTACACTTTCCAGCCGGATAGAACTTCTTTGAAGATCTCATAATTCCCTTCGTTTTTTGGATCGTAGACCGCAAAACAGACCTCGTTCCACCGGTTCCCATCAAATTCGTCCTCGAGCAGGACTGAAAGCCAACAATGAGCAATGTCTTCCGGGGGATTACCGAAGACACCGCAACCCAAAGCGCCGAGCACAAGTTTGCGGTGGCCATGTTGGGCCGCCATCCGTAGGGCCAACCTCATCTTGCCCTTCGTGATGTCCCGATCTTCGTCATTGCGGAAGATCTGTTTCTCCCTCAAAGTCATTGGTTCCCCTGACACACTGTAGCTATGCGGGTACCAGAACGTGCGAAGCTCGGGATTATTTAGCGCCGGAACGGTGAGCACACTGACGACAGGGAGTTGATCCGGCTCGGCATCTATGTAATGGTGGCCTGTAGCCATATCTCCCCGCACGACGAGAACATACGGACTATAGAGACCTTCGTCCTTATGCAACGGGTATAGATGAGGATTAAGGCTGAGGGCCAGAGAACTGCGATAGCATATAGCCTCCTCTTGGGCCATCGCCCCGTTTATCCATCCACCGCCGGGTTTCAGGCTGTTGGCGAAGTTGAGAACGGCCGGCCGACCCTGGCTTGGGTCATCGCGGTCCCCTAAAGCCCAAATTCGTACAGCTGCATTGAGGGTGTCTTCGTTGGTGACCTTGATTGTGGCTGGTTGTGAATGCAAGGGCACAGGAATTGGCACGAGGAAACGGAGGCTTTCAGTGGAAAACTTGACTGATCTGTGAGCATCTTCCTTAGTACGAAGTATGCCTAGTAGTATGGGTAAAATTCCAAGCGTATCTTGCGCCGTTGCTCTGAGAACGTCGCGGATGGAAGAGTTTGACATGGTATCGTGTTGTATTCTCTGCGGCTAGTATCTCTCTGTGATGCAAATAAAGCTGCTGGGGGATGGCCTGTATCCCTCGTAGTGGCGTCTCGACCTCGAAGATGGTATTGCTTGTGTGGAGAGTCAACCCGAAGAACATGAGGGTCACTGTATTACAGTTAGCAAAGGCGAGAGAGGTTGCTGCTACTTCCCTATATAACATGGTGTGTTCTACAGGAGCAGGGACCCACCGCATAACTTGCCATCTACAACATATTTCGAGGCAGCCACAACTCCAATTCGGAGTAAAGTCAACCCACTCAGCACCCTATTCTACATAATATCTTCAGTTTCCAGTTCTTTTATTTCCTCTGCGATAGGTTACAGGTGCACTTACTGGCCGCCTCACTCCACATATGAGCCGTTATCACCTGTGGTGCGTAGGTATGATAACCAACTGAAAATAGGCTCACGTCCCGCCAATACAATCCATGTAACCAACAAGTGTGTGTGCCCAGCGATAGCGGCAGAATTCTTCATGAATATGCCTGATAGGCTTGGCCGGTTCAATAGTCTCCAACTCTACGACATAATTCAGCCCCCAATATTTTCAATCACCCCTGCTACCTGGTCCTAAGTGATGGGCTTGTCTATCATGTGAGCGGGCAGATAACTTAGATAGCACTTATATGTTGAATAAGGGTGACTAGTACACTCTACACACTAACCTATATATATTAGTAGATCTACCCGTGTCTTCTTGGCCCCTGACTTCTTCTCTAATCAATCATTCCACATAGATATAGGTCACGTGTAGATTCTTCAATGACGTTTACAACTCTATTCCATTCCAAGCTATTAAAAATACATCTTAGTTTCCAATATAAGTCTATCACGTTTCATTATCCAAAACCAACCTACCACGAGACAAGCTAATTACTTTTCATGAACCACCCCATGGGCTCTCCGTGTTCGTACAACCAACACGAGGCATCTACGTCACCTGAGCTTTCATCTCTTGTAAAATACAAGAGTCCCACGGTGTAGTTATCTCAATCCATCATACTTCGCGATAGCCATTCGTCCCGTTTTAGTGGCATAAAGCTATAGATTTCAAACTCATCGCCCTTACAGTAGAATTCCAAGTCGCATATCAATTTCTCTAACGAATTACAGTTGAATGCTAAGCAACTAGTTTCTTTGCGTATGAAAACATTAATGCAGACAGCGAATCTCTCGTTAGTGCTAACGAAATCTTTAGTATCGAGCTCACGTAGCCTAACATCTCGAAATCTCAGCCAGTCAATGAGCATACCTTCGAAGTATCGTTTATAATATGTAGCTTCATGGTTGACCAGCTCAATAATATTCACGGGTGGTGTTGAGTCGAATAGGGCCCGCGTGAACAGCTTTACCGCAAAATAAGCAGCGCCAACAATAGCGCTAGATGTTCTAGGAAAGACGTACGTCGAACAGGCGTAACCACTGACGTTCCCAATGTGACCAATGAAAGTCTGGCGAGGGCTGTCACGGCCAATGACGTATCTTTCCAGGTATACGTCAGGATTATGCATGTATGTTCTCTGGTTTATGCTCATACCGCCAAAACCTTGACTTGGCAGGTAGCCACGATACCAGCCTAAACAGGAGGCAAGACCAGGGCCAATAACCGATTGCGCTTTCCAGATTAACCGAAGTTCCCGTATTGCTTCGCTTCTCGCCCCTTCATATCGCTAGCTATCCAGAAGTGCTACTAGCCAGGTGAGCATGTCCCTTACGGAGCTACGGATTCCGATAGGCGCGAGGTAGGTGAGTTTTCATTCTCCGTCCAACCAGCGGTGTCAATCTTCAAAATAGAGCTATCTTCTAGCTTCGCATAGCCGTGGGCTTTGTTGAGACATGCCTCAAGCTCACAATTATCTGTGATTGAATCCTGTATGCCGAGAGGCTTGAAGATATTTTCTTTGAGGAAATTTGAGTATCGACTACCAGATGCATTCTGTACAGCCAGAGCCGCTATAACGTATGCTTGAATCTTGTAAAGGTATTGCTGTCTGCGAAATCTAGATCCTTTATCGTCCTCAGTCTGAGCGTAGTTAAGAAATCGCACGAAAGATGATTCATCGGCCACAGCGCAACCGTTCGGGCCCCAAGTCAGTCTGTGGTCTTCCTTGTCCAGTCGTGTGGGAGAGCCCATCTCGAATTGTGGTGCGTTCCCCTATCTCAGGATCACCGAGGGGATTAAAATTTGGGACGTGTTTCTTTATAGGATCATCCCACGACATTGCGCCCTTATGTACCAATATACCGACTGCAGCGGCAAGGAACATTTTTGAGCATGACCCAAGCATGTATATAGTGGTCTCAACTGCTGGCTGTTCTTCTTCTACATCCGGCAACCCAACGTTTCATTGGAAGAAGATCTTTCCTTCATGAATGATTCCCACCGATATCGAGGGCACACGACATATAGTCTTGCTTGATTCAAGTTGATCAAGCACTCCATGTAACTTCATTTCAGGAGTTAGCTTGATCCCGTTCAGCAGTGGGGTATCACACATACTCTCTACTACTCAACGGCGTATTCGAATCTGTGTCCATGGCACATGCGGCGGAATGCTGACTAAGAGGGATATAATCTTGTGTGCTTTCCATTCCTGTCGTGCATGTCACCGAGCTATTCTACGGACCGGGACTCTCAATTATGTAGCGACGGTGAATGAGCTACATACTATTCGGCGTTATTGTAATACAGTCTAGGGGCTGGTCCCCGCATTAGTGGTGACGTGGGCGCTGGTGTGGTTATGCCTCAACAAGTCTGCAGGGTGGCTATGTCTCCCTAACAGTTGCCGAATGGCATGGCAAGCACATCCTCTGACACGATGGGCACAGTGCACGCAGCTCGACTTGGGGCAGCGAATAATATTGCGCCGCGTATAGATGATAGGACTGGGGAAATCACTATGCATCCGCCTCGCGCTTACACCTAGCTATCGTCTATGGTATTATACTGTATTAGATACTACATACTCTCCTAACTGGTGAGGGGAATCCTGATGTCCGCTCTGCATTTTTCTGGTCTGCGCACCACTGTAATATCAGACAAGCAGGAGGAGGTGAGAATACTTAAGGTAGGCTTTCAGGGCCCAATAACTAAAATGAGCCCTTGGGCCTCTAACGCTATAAGTGAATATTTTAAGGAGAGATTTTGCCAAAGGTTTAAAGATTGGTTTTTAAGGGGTATCTATGCTGTAGGCAGGTACACCCTACCTAGGTAGGTTGTGTATATAATAAGTAGCCACAGTGCTGGGCACTTGGCCCCCTCCATAACCTCTACAACTACAATACAACCACACAATGCAATGCCTGACATATGCACTGCGCACGCATGATATCACAACTGTTTGTAGCCTTCACTGCTAGCTGAAAAGAACCATTTTCTGTTAGGGATAAATTCAATTGCAAGAAGCTTGCTTGCCTCTAGAGGGTTTAACGCATTGAGGCACGTTATTAGGCCTAGCGGTTTAAGGTTGTTGTACGTATATCCCAAGTTATACGCGCTAAGAAGACATGGCGGTGCACTCTCATATTAAGCCGTTTAACCCTGATAAAATGAAAATGAATTTAATGAAAAATCTCGTCATTTATTAAGCCCAGTAAAGACTCTACCTAGACTAGGTCTACTGTAGGTGCTCCTTGATCACTCCACAAGGCTCTGTTTCAGCGAGGTTGGTTCTCCCGGCTACTAGATAGCCCCCCCAGTTGCACAACAATAGCAAGTAGAAGGTTACATGTCCCAAGTAAACCAATTGTCACACCTAACAGTATGTCTGCCCAACTGGAAACTGTTGTAGCTGGCGTTGAAGGTTAAATGTGTTGCTCGCTCGCGTATCAAGGTTTTCTTCCTCTTCAAGCTCCTCTCCAGTCTTCCATCGAACAAAGTACGCGCAGATGGGCTTAACTTCAGAAGTCATGTTCCAAACTCCAAAGCATTTGTCGATCTCGCGGGCCCATTTTTGCTGTTCCTCGTCGAGATCCGAGGGGGCTGCAGAGGTCAAATCGGTTGGGAGCTTTCCCGTCACATCATAGCTTTTGACCATGTCTAGTCGCGTAAAGCCTCCATGTTCAACATGGTTTTTAGGGTCCTCGAGAGCTGCTCGTGTTCTTTCGTCCCCCTCTTTGTGGTTGATGAGAATATAATACCCTTGGATAATGACGTGGTCGTATGCAAAGATGCCGAAGAACTTCTTCCAGCTGTTCTGTATCGAAGAGAGGTTTGTTTCCGGTTTTATATCCCAACCTTTTACCACGTTATAAACCTCATACGAACCACGAGATTTGGCCACCATTGATGCGCAGGGAAATCGTAACTCAGGGGTATTGCATCTACTAAGAGTTTGAGACTGAAAGTATTCATGAGGTGAAAACGCTCAAGAAAGTGGAAGTCAATTGGTTTGGCCTCTCCCTCCATGATGTGGTATCTGGTATAGAGCTTCAGGTTATCGCAGTTCGGCTTTGCTGGTGATTCGGGTGCAGTTCGAGCACTTTTAAATAACTTCATCAGGTCTTTACTCGCAAGGAGAGGGGAAAAGGCAGTTTCATGGTTTTCCACGATACAGTAGACGATAGAGGACGTATAATCGTCCAGAGTCCGGATGTGACCAAGATTCCCATAGTCATGCTTGCGGAAATCGCTGGCTTCACGGATCTGAAGAACCTCGTTCCAGAAACTGATGTACACGAGGGTCGGCTTGTTAATATACTCTGTCATTACCGCTCTTGAAACCAAATGTTCAGAACCAAGACTTGCAATCTTCGTCTTGAGCATGCTAGATGTTGGCTGTGTTGGAGGCATTTGGACCAACTCTCGCGTCGGAGACATTGCTGCTACAAATCGGCGTTATATATTGTCAAAGCATTGAACGAGTTGCATTGTGGTTTTTCAATGGTTTATATACGAATTTTATATAGAAGCGACATAGATCTATTACGTAATATAAAAGAAAATATAAAACTGTTTGCTCGTGAAGCAATACCAGCAAACACTCAATAAAACAAACAAACCTGAAACACTTGGCCTTCAGGAACGACTGATCAACACAAATGAAACGCATGTGATGTATTCTATAGTCTGGAGTTGAGATGTCGGAGTGCGCCCTGTTGTTCGACCATCATGTTTCTGTTAATACGGAACCCCATTAAGGTTAATACGCCGATGGCAAAAACGAGGCCCAGCGGGTACAAGAGGGCGGGATTGCCGTATCGCCACCACAAGCTAGTAGGCGCCTTCGTACCAAGTGTTTAATATTGTTGTAAATCTCTACTTCTGTAAGACTTACGGAATGAGGAATATCTTCAGACTTAGTGCAGAATTCTGCCTTTTTATTGGAGGCCGCGACAAGTGACGATAAGAGATTACGACCCGAAGTACATCTGCGAATGCACGCTTCTCTAAGGGGGGGTAGGTAAAAGGGGCAATGCTACGGTTATACCGTGAAGGTGGGATTAGCTTCTGCCAATATTCTGCCAATTGTAATAAATTTTCAAATAAAGGTTACTACCTGTAAGTTTTTTTGTGAGCACAATTAACAGGCCATGATTGAGATTGTTAATTGTACTTATATATCAGGTGAATTGCCGTTGGGTCAATGCGGGCTGTTGCGCCACTTGGCACATTAGGTAGGTAAGCGACTTGTAAACAACGTGTAAGAAAACGATGTTAACGAGTATAATGCGTTTCAATGGACATCCCAAGCTGGTGTCCTTTTCTTATTGGATGATATCAGTGTGTCCAACTTAACCCCAGCTGGAACACCATTCCATATCTGAATACAAATATCGCTGTCGAAGCGTGCCCATCAGGTCCCTTTCCCTGCCTCTCAACCCAAGAACATTACAATACAGCTATCCCCATCCCGTACTATTTCCGTCAACATTAGGCCCATGTGTTATTGATGTCACATCCCATGACCTTGAATTCCCACACAGCATCCTCCAGCAGGTACCCAACTTCCCAGCTATATCCTACTTCCTTTTCGGATCATCGGAAAAGTGAACATGCCTGTTCTTAGAAGGAGAGTCTGGAGCTTCAGAACCTGAGCCACTCCGCTGAGTGTGTTTCAAGATCCCGCGAGTTGGACTGTCGGGTTGTTTTGGCGTTGTAGGTAGTGATTTCTCATCAAGAAAGTCGTCCATTATTTTCTGGCACGTGGCGCCACAGTAGGGGCTTGGAGGTTGTTTGGGTAATTCGCCGCATGTATCGCAATTCTTGTTCTGCTGGGAAGACATCCTTATGACGTAAGAGCTCAGCTCTGTATGAGTAGAGAATCTCGTAGTGTTTCGGGCAGATTAACAGAGGCTTGGCTCGAAGAATGAAGGCAGAGGCTTCGTAGGGTGATGAGACTATTCTTGGAACTGAGACATGCAATTGCAGCAGCTGAGTTGCCGAAGGGTGTCGATTTTATAGTCATCATCCCTTGATTCCTATCAATACCAACAATCAGCTCGACTCACGATGTTCTCTGTCTGCCTCTATGGGCATGTGAAAGCTACCATTGCTCAGAGTGTTGTCGTACTGACCCGCCACTAGGTACGTCATCACTTATAATCTAGAGCGGTGCGTGGGCCATATAGTCAAGCATTTAAGAACTCCCTTACATCACTTAACTGCCGAGGCAATGGCGACCTGGGAAAGTGAACAATATCATCGGCTCACGGCATCCAACTTGAGGATGTCCTGAGTTTGATTTGGTATGATGATGCTGAGTTGGTAGTCTTAGATAAAAGGACGCGTATTCCTCTATGAGCTTCATATAGTACTATATGTTGCACAAGAGAATTCAAGGGACAGCTTTCTTCCCGTTGACGGTATGTGAAAGCGCAAGAACTCTCCTGTTCGCCTCCTGATTTATGCATAACTACCTACTCATGTCTACCCGATGATGAGCTTCATTATCTGTTCGTATGTAAAGAGCTCTGCATTGTTTGCCTTGAATCACTGGAGTGTGATGTAAATTTGATATGTTGGATATGAAGACATCGTGAATACACCCAAGGTAGCTTTGAACAGGAAAGTGTGGCGACTAGTCATGAGATACTGCACTCATCGAACCTTACCAAGTCACTGACATCCCTAGTCACTCCAGATCTGCACTTCTAAAAGATATCGGCATTTGTTTGGTGTGAAAAGTACTACCGAAAATAGTACGAGAATTATGGTTTCGGGACCTGTACTGATCTGGCAACCGTACCACATATGACCTTGTTTGCTAAGTGACATCGAAGGTAGAAACAGCACTACCGAGTCAAAAAAGTCCCGATTGGCTCCCTCGGTTTGATATATGCCCTCCCTGTCCACGGCAAATTCCCCCGAGATGGCCTTAGACGAACCCGAGCAGAATAACTCAGATACATATTAACGCTCTCACGATAGGAGAGGTAGAGGCTCCCGTAACTTGAGCCGTGCTAACAGGGCTGTAATTATATTGGCCCATCTGCCGAAAGGGATGTATCATTGATTTGCAGTTAATCTTTCTTCAAAGGACACGCTGATTGACAAAATGTAGGGGTTTCAGATAATATCGAAGCAAGGAGTATCATTCGCATGGAGCCCCCGGAACGTCAATGTGGTTGGTTTTCCCGTTTCTCAAGCAAACAATTTCGATTATCTACTGATAGTTTCCATTGAGGTCTTCTGATTCCGGGGTGGACAACTTTACATTCGACAGGCAACGCTGCAACACCAGCCCGACGATTTAGACGCTTGACTACTGCTACCAAGCCTGAATGATCGGGTACATGGTTGTTTAACTCGTAGTTTCTGGAGGCAATCACCAGACCGATCCTATGCCATTCAAAGCACGAATCCCCCCCGCACAATCATGAAACTACGCTGTGACAATGGAGTATTTCATTACCTCGAGAAAATTTCTGACAGTATCTTGTTTATCAACGAACAACACGGCACCACCGGCCGCAGAGTCGTGCAACCACGCCACAAGCGGATCAAACCAGGACATCGACGATGAGTGTGTGACGAGAGAAAGATGACCAGAATGTTTCACTTTGCCGACATCCACTTCCTTATACTGGTATAGCTAATACCCCGAGGGCAACGTAGAAACGAGAGAAGTATTTCTATTGGTCTGTACTTGTTTCACAGCCTCACTAGAACACCCGACTAGCCGGGTAAGCACTCTCGCTTAGTCGACATGTATCTTCACCAGCCAATAAGCTAAGTCTAGAGTGTCGCCTGGAGCGTGTCGTAACAATAAATACTCGAAGATCCGACCATGTGACAAACAAACTTGACTCGTACATTACTCGCCACGACGGACCAGTCACATACACTGCTTGCATTGCAAACTGTTTTCTCGATACACGAGCCTCCGAGTGTGAACGTCGGTTAACCTCGATACCACCTTCGATAAGGGCAATTGAAGAGAAATGAGATCATACTTCTTCACTTCATTCCCAGGCAGCCGTCTTTACTGTTCAAGGCAAATAGATCCTCATCCATACATGAATAACACGACGAAATCTTCGATCATTAGTACAATGGTGCCAGCGTGTAGAAACAGTCACAGGACAATACCGTCGCGTTACCAGCGTCGAGGGAACTGGAACAGGTGAACCTATAATACGCCTCCGCGACCCGGAAGAGGGAGACATGAGCATTGTATAGCTCGACACTCGGCTAGCGCGGTTACAGTTTTCACCGTGTAACTAAGACATGGGTTTCAGGTGTCTCTCACTTCGATTGGCGGCTTCGGCTCGAATGACACTTCAATGTCTCACTTGCTTCAAATGCTTTTGAGTAGGATTGTACGATAGGATAGAGGTTCTCGGAGGATCATGTTTGCGAGTGAGTATATATCACGTATATGGCCACGAGATACACATATACCGTCGAAAATATTACATTTGAATAAGGGAGAATCACAAGCTGTTAATTGTTAGTTTCAACTCTCTCTACTGAGAACCAATAGTTGAAGCACTTCCCCTCATGTACTCACCATGAACCATCATGCAACCGACAGTAAGCACCACAGAAGTAGCAAGGCAAGCTCTCAAACCACCCCCTGATAGAAATCCGATTCCTAACATAATCACAGACCTCACATCCCAATAACCATGCCTCGAAACCAACCCGATCAGACCGTACCACCCACACATCCACCCACGCCACACCAACCTACCCAGAACCACCCCCTCTCTCCTTCCTCTTCGTAGTGAACGAGCTCCTCTTCAACCTCAACACCACCCCAAACGTAGACCAATGGGGCACCGTAATGCCCCCCTTCGACCCGCACAGCTACGCCTCCGAATCACCAGGGCGCGTCTTCCGGTACCACGACGGCGAAGTCACCGAGGCGCGCGACTACTACTGGGAGCGCCAGTGCATGGACCTCGCGTCCCCGGACAAATGCCCCGGCAGCATCTACCTGCACGGCGGCTCGACGCCGCCGTGGGAGTTGACGCGTTTCTCGCAGTACACCGTCTTCCACTGCTGGCGGCCCCTGCCGTGCGTGTACATGGAAGATGACCCGCTGTGCACCCTCATCGCCCCGTACAGAGGCGAGCCCTGGCAGAGGTGGTACGGGGAAGCGAGACCGCTGTATCGACTGAGTTTCGAGCCGCCGGACATCACGGGGATCTCGCATATCACCGCGGGGGGAGAATCTGCATCGCAGGTTGTGGCGGGGCGGAATCCCTCGTGGATACCGAGTTTGGTGCCCGAGATGTTCCGGAACGAGGATCCGAATGCGCCGCCTTCGAGGGGACTTGGGGGGTTACTGCCGGTGCTTATTGCGCAGATGGCGCTTACGCAGCCTCGGGGCCAGACGGATCGGCCGTTTCTTGAGAGGTGGTGGCATCAGAGGCATTGGAGGGGGCGTAATCGTGGGACTACTAGTAAGTTGGCCATCATTCTTATTTGCCGTGTAAATGGACATGTTAGGGTATGTTATGACGTTCGGTTTACTAATTTGGTTTGAAGTGTCCCATCCTCTCGATATACGGGCGGTGATTGTACATGTTGCGCTGGACGAGATGGACAACCCGGAAGGCTCTACGAAGGAAAGCTTAGAGAATTTCGAGGCGGCTAGTGTGATTCGAGAAAACTGACGAGTATCAATGCGCTTCCCATGTCGGTTCTGTTTCCCCTTTCTCACTCCTCCTCTTCTTATTGTGATTTAGAAACATCATTTTCGGACTAGCTGTGGTGTTAATGAATCAACGCTCGCCAGCTGTTTAGTTATTCATTTCGATCTAGATATGCGAGAGAGTGTAGTGAACTGTAATAATGACTTAATAATTACGGCCACAGTCTTCTCTGTTACTTCGTTGTCTTTATCCTGCGCGAGTCTTGAATGTCTGACAGTCTTGCTAATGCCGCATGCAGATTATGGCCAGTCTCTTGTATAAGGTATTAAAATGCCTGTTGTTTACTTATTGACTAAAGTTTGGTTTCTTTCATGTGTGCTCTAGCTAGGCGATATTAGATTAAGCAGCGTTGAAAGTTGACGTTTCAGTGAGCGTTGTACATCAAGCTATGACAGCTATCTCAGCTCAAGCTCATGCGCCATGCTCCGCTCCTACGATAAATCACTCACATAGGCATGCAGCATATCGCGAACCCTCTAGATACTTTAAAAAAAATCATTTCTTCATGTTATTCCCCGCTATTCTATAACCCTATCCCGCTGACCCAGCACTTTTATCCACTGTTATATCAACATCCTCCACATCGTTAGCCAGACCGCCCTCCTGCGCATTATCACCCTCAAGATCCTTGCTCTGGGCCAGGAAGTAATCAACAACATGCATATGATTATTGAACGCAGCCAAATCCAGCGGGATTTGATCCTTGTCGTTGGCGATTGCCGGAGAAGCACCTCTTGAAAGCAGTAGCTTGACGATGTCCAGGTGCCCTCCCAGACATGCCCAGTGTAGAGCTGTGTTGCCGAATGCGTTTGGCGCGTCGATGTACGCAGGTTCTCCCTGTGCCGCTGCTTGTGCTGACTCCGCGTCCTCTGAGTCTGCGGGAGCCGGTACTGGTTTTGATGCTTTGGCTGGCACGGGGAGATATGAGAGAATTAGTGTTACGGTTTCTAGAGAGATTGTTAGCAAAACTAGCAGTCTTAGATTGCTGGAGGTGGAAAACAGATTGCTCCTGCCATCATTGGCTTGGGGGACGAATTAGGGGTGTCTACGACGGCAGCACAAGCTTTAGTGGGTGAAGATGGGTCCATGCCGTGTCATTTCGACAACTGATAGTGGGCGTATGTCTCATCCTGTCATGGCGCATGACACCACCAGCTGAGAAAAAGAGGGATGCAATAGGGGCCAAGAATGCAAAGGACTTACTTGCGTGCCCATTCGCTGCCGCCATGTGCAAACAAGTGGCCTTGCTCAGTTCCTCCCTTGCAGCCGCTAAGATGTCGGCTATCGTTGCCGTAGCCCGGGTGGCGAGCTCCTGAAGTAATTCCGTGAGTTCTGCATCCTCGCCGGCTCGGGCCAAGTAGACCAAATCATCGATCTCCTCCTCGGATAAGCTTGGCGCCATTGTCTCTGTGTTTTGACGGTCTCTCCTTATCTCTCCTGAACTCTTCTGTTGATTACACCCCACCTGGCTCAGATGTTGCGAATATGTGTAAAATCGTGTGAAACTGATATGAAATGATGCGTATGTGGTGACTGAAGCGCTCTTCGTGCTGTTGTTCTCACTGCGTCGCCAACTTGACAAGTGCCCGCTCGTTTTTATGCAGCTAATGGTGATAGCTGCGAAAAAAATTTGTGCGATGAGGATGTGCCAACTATCAGGTGGGGTTTGCAAGTACAAATGCACCTCGCTCTGTCTTCTGGACCGAAAAAGTGATGCGCCTGTTTAAAATTTAAGTAAGTTGTACTTGATACCGAATTATTGTGCAATTTTTGACATTGGGATCTTGTAGATGTTGTCGGTTCGATTGTTTCGTAGGGGCAGACGGTAGGTACTTGATAGGAACTGTACGCTCAGTCGATCACGTGACACATAGTGGACTTAGAAGTACCTAAAGCGCTTGTTTGAATAGCGGACAGGTACGTTGGGTGCCAATCCGACAGACATTCATGAAATCCTGTGATATAGACTAGTAATACCCGAAGAAACACGAGACCGCGCTTAGAGGTCATAATACTCCTAATTTTTCTATCAAAATTCCGTCCAGCCATGCAGTGAGGTCCCCGGCATCGTCCACAGCTTGGATTTCCGCCTTCGTGTTGAGCAGGAGCATGATCTGTAGTTCCCGAATAAAGTCTACACTTTCAATACCTTGGTCGTGTCTTCCGACTGCAGATGACAGAAGTCTAACAGCCAATTTCCTATCTGTAGCTTTGAGAGATAGCATGCTATCAACAGGGTTGAGCGGAATGCGATTGGACGTATATGATTGTTGCGATTCCTCAGATGGCGATGCACGGATACCAGCTCCGAAGATATCATTGCTCTTCGGGCCAATCCAGAACAGCCTATCAAGTGTTGTATTCTCTTCATGCTGTAGCGACCGGCTGCCGTTTTTGTACGTTAGTATGATTTTCACGCCGTGTGGATCGTAATCGACAAGCCCATACATGGGAAGCATCGGAAACGCCGTGTGCAACTTGTGAAGAAACTGTCGAGTGGAAAGATCTGGGTACCCTTTGGCCTTTAATTGAAGTCAGCTTTCAATGAGAATATCGTATAATGAATTGATAGGGTGGTAGAACATACGGTGACAAGCACCCCCGGCCCAGCTCTCGCGGTCTTGTGAAACCCAGATGCAGCAAGCCCCCGGAAAGTTGCCTATGTGCATAATCAGTCAGGCGACCAGTAAAGTAGATTTAGATGGTCGGCTGTACCTCTTTCTCTATCACAAGAAGCCATTTGATAGCCCCAATTTGCACAGTCGAGATGGCTCGTACATCTGGAAGTAGAACACCATGCTGAGCTGACTTAGCAACCGTATGACAATGAATTGAGAGCACTTGCTTACACCATCGTCGGGATCGCAATAAAGGGTCAACCCATTGTTGACTGTGACATTGATAGCACCGGCGATGAGCCCTTTGCTTGTCGCAACCTGGTAATAGGTCAGAAAGACGACACCAAGCTTCATTGCTATTGCTAACAATATTGAGTGCATCTCTTCCCGATTCAAATGTAAAGGCGACATCATCGACCAATGTGTCTACATATCGCTGGCTACCAAAAAGTTCCGGATTTTGATAGTATATGGCCCTGGGGTTGTGTTGGTCAACCGTGTTCGATGAATCCTTGACTCAAGGATAGAATAGAATAAGAAATGCAGACCTCTTCGTGATAACTGTACCAGCGACGAGTGCCTCATGAGATAAATGAAGAATCAAAAGAAGAGCAGCTAGAGCGGGAAGGAAAAAATAAACGAGTAAGCAGACGAATTAAAAAGTAGAGCTTTGCTGACTGGTGTCGATGAACCTACTGAATTTCTTGACCTCGCTGTTTCTGGCAGATGGAAACCGAACCAGCTGTATCCTACCGGTACTGCGACTGCGGAGGGGAATTGTCAAAACACGGTTGTCTCTGAGGGCATCTATATTTGCAGCTAGAATCTCTTCAATCTTGGATATAATGATCCCGGTTTGAGGATTTCGCCTGGGGTCTTGATATGGTGCGAAACCGGGCTGGGCTGGATGCACATCTCTCACCAATGGCGGTCGTGAACTGGAGGCGGTTGCAGAGCTATCAAGATCATTTGAGCCATCCATGCTCATAGAAGCTTAGATTATAGTGACTGAGATCTTGAACTATGCGGAGGTAATAGAACACGAGCATCAAATGAATGTCACCTCTATTCAAAGGCTCAGCACGTATCTCCTAGCGAGCGGTGTGATCACATTCATGGAGCAGCGAGCAGAATACCAAGAATCTTAATACGACGTTTGCTAAGCGTCATATTGGAAATGGGGCTGGATATGAGAATTGAAATTCTTATGAAGATGGCGTGAGACTGAATACCTAGTCTTGTTCTACAGAGCGAAGAGAGAAAAGGATGAAGCTTACCTACCTACTGCGTACTTGCTCTATGTATGTGCAGGGAGGTCGTAAGTGGTAGGTGGTAGGGACACTTTAGGTAGGTACCTGCCTAAGGTACTGCCTAAGTAAGCATCTGCTGAGACGGTACAGATGTGGACCCCAGCCGCAGGAGAAGTATGGCGCTACCTTGTATGAAGTGCACTAAATCTACCAGGTACACTAGCCACCCGGCTCGCCTGCCGAACGTTGTGGGACCTGCATCATCGTATTCGTCTTCGTTACTCAATCTATACTCGACCCCCCCCTAACCGCTAGGTTTAAGGCAAGATGGAGGATTGACGAATGACATCGACAGAATTGGGAAGTGGTATGAGTGGAAAGAGTAGACGGCTAGCTGTGGGAGTTGAACTGGCCATTCCAACATTCAATTGACTTCGACCGATTCTCATTGACCGCGATTCACCAAGCCCAACGGCGTCGACCCTTTTCGCTCAACCTCGACCAGACCTCCTCTAGCGCCTTTCCCATCCGGGCCATCCTCCCCCCTTTCGTGAACGATCCGGGGCAGGTCGACATGGTCCAAACTCGGTCATCGACCAAGCGCGCCACCAATGGCAATGGCAATGGGAGTGGCCGTGTAGCTAGCGAGACGGAGCAACCACGAATCGCCGACCACACGGACCGCACGCGATGGAGGCTTCTCGACGACAGCGGGCGACTCACCTGGCACTATCTCGAAGACGACGAAGCAATCAAGGAATGGCCTCAGTCTACCGCCGACAGGTGGTACCTTGGCCTCGATACTGTGAGACCATACATACCCTCGGCCGATCCAGGCACAATCACACTAACACGAGCGTCGCCTACCACAGGACCTTCCCGATCTACCCAAACCCAAGAACCCCCTCGATGCTGTCAGTAACGGGCTCGCCTTCTTCGAAAAGCTCCAACTACCCTCTGGCGAATGGGGATGCGAATATGGAGGACCTATGTTTCTCCTGCCCGGTGTCGTTATTACCTGGCATGCCACCAAGACGGCCATTCCTTGGTATGTCGCCACCGAGATCAAGAACTACCTTTTCGCTCGTGCGCATCCTGAAGACGGAGGATGGGGTCTACATATCGAAGGCGAAAGCACTGTTTTTGGTACCTCGCTGAATTACACTGTTTTGCGCCTCGTCGGCGTCGATCCCGAACACCCAGCCATGGTCAAGGCCCGTGAAACGCTACACAGACTAGGAGGTGCCACACATGCGCCCCATTGGGCCAAGTTCTGGCTCAGCATACTCGGCGTTTGCAAATGGGATATCGTCAACCCGATCCCGACAGAACTATGGCTCCTACCCGATTGGGTCCCGTTTGCGCCATGGCGATGGTGGATTCATATGCGCCAGGTCTTCTTACCTATGGGCTACATATTCGACAGGCGGTGGACTTGCGAAGAGACAGACATCATTCGTGGCCTGCGTGAGGAGCTGTTCCCTGAGAAGTGGGAGACCATCAACTGGGCTGGAAATCGAAACACAATATGTCCTATCGATAATTACCACCCTAAGTCGTGGGTGCTCAACACAGCAAACTGGGCTTTGGTCAAAGTTTGGCCTTGGTTTCGGCCTAATTTCCTGAAGAATAGGGCCAATGCATGGGTCAGCAAGCTCATCGACATGGAAGATGCGAACACAGATTACGCCGATCTAGCGCCTGTGAATGCTGCCCTCAACACAGTCGCATGTTACATTCGCGACGGCCCAAAAGCGTATAGTTTCAAGAGACATATCGAGAGACTGGAGGATGCCATGTGGGTGAATGCAGAAGGTATGTTCTGCAATGGGACAAATGGCGTTCAATGCTGGGATACTTCGTTCCTTATCCAGGCCGCGGTTGATGCTGGTCTTGAGAAAGATGCTCGATGGCAACCCATGCTCAAGAAAGCCTTGACCTTTCTCGACGACCAACAGATTCGCGAGAACTGCAAAGATCAAGCGAGCTGTTATCGCCAACAGCGTAAAGGTGCCTGGGCATTTAGTACCAGGGACCAGGGATATGCAGTATGCGATTGCGTCTCCGAAGCACTGAAATCGGTCATACTTCTACAAAAGACCTCCGGATATCCTCAACTTTTAGACGATGAGCGAATTTTTGATGCGGTTGACACGATTTTGACCTACCAAAATCCATCGGGTGCGTGTTCCTCGTACGAGCCGACGCGGGGCAGCGAAAAAATGGAACTGCTTAATGCGGCCGAAGTATTTGGCAAAATCATGGTAGAGTATGATTATGTTGAATGCACAACCGCTGTAGTCACAGCGCTCTCATTATTCAAGAAGCACTGGCCAGACCACCGATCAAACGAAATCGACGCTTTTGTTCAACGCTCGGTCTCTTGGATTAAAACGGCACAGCATTCGGATGGTTCATGGTATGGAAATTGGGCCATCTGTTACACGTATGCGACAATGTTTGCTCTTGAAAGCTTGAAGAGCATTGGTGAGAAGCACAACAACAGCTACTCCTCAAAAAGAGGATGTGACTTTTTAATATCCCGCCAAAGGAAAGATGGCGGATGGTCTGAAAGTTATCGCGTACGTTTATTTCCCCCGTCTATACCTTGACGACACGTTCTAACGCAACTTTACAGTCTTGCGAGAAGATGGTATATACCGAACACGACACAGGCTCTCAAGTAGTCATGACGGCATGGGCACTGATCGCCTTGATGCATGCAGAATATCCCGACATCGAACCTATCAAGAGAGGCGTCAAGCTGATCATGGATAGGCAACAATCAAACGGCGAGTGGAAGCAAGAAGCCATCGAGGGGGTGTTCAACAAGAGCTGCATGATCTCATACCCGAACTATAAGTTCACTTTCACCATGAAGGCTCTGGGTATGTTTGCGACGAAGTATCCGGATCAGACGGTTATCTGAATGATTTTACCGTGCGGTTACTTATACGATGAGCCCGATGCCCATTACTAAAACCTGAAATTGAGCGTGAATATGTCACGAGGTCCATATACTTAGAGATAATAGTTAATAAACTTATAAGTGTATACATACCTAGGGTTTTGTTCAGCTCGAGATAAGTGACTAAACAGCAACAGGTTTATCTTTAAACTTACATCTGCTTCACAACACTTACATAGTAAGTAAATGTTGGCTGGCCAGAAAGGTGTTGAGTCACAGTCCTATACGTACAACTCAACATCCATTTGAACCTTGGTTGTCCCGGTGCATTTTTGGCATACATAGCAATTGGCGCCCTTCCAAGTTCTTGCATCTATGTAGGTACCTGATATTTAAGGCAAATATAAAGTAATTAGATGTATTGGATACAGGTAGGAAGGCGGTGAGAGTTCCCATGCTTATGCAAGGACAGACTTAGCTAGCTCCAGCTCCGAAAAGTCCGGCAGAATATAGGTTGTGTTGGAAGGCGCCCGGAACCCCGCCATCTACCTCATGCATTCAAATGTTGTTAGCTGCTACCTTACCTTAAAGCAAGCCAACACCTTCCACCTTCCGCCTCACATGTAGTAAGAGGCACTGCAGGCACCAACCATTCAATTCTACCCGTTTCTTGTTTCTTCTCACTCTTCAAACTTCTATAACTTTTATTACTCCCGTCACTTCGTCACTATCCATCATATTCATTTCTTGGTCTCTACTTATTTAGGTACCCAGCCTTAGCTACGTCGACATCCACCCATCCACCCATCTAAGTATCTCTCCACTCCCGGCCAGCTTTGGGCCAGGTTCAGACAGCATCACGCACGATAGTTCACCCGGCTATTGTGTCGTCTTTTCTCTACCTATCTCTTTCTATCTTCCTCACCCGAATACCTACCCAATAGCTTAGCGGACACCATCAAGCACACCATGTCTTCCGCTCTTGCCCTGGCCGACGAAGGCTCGCGGGCTATATCCAAGCGCCAGTATGATGTAGCCATTACGAAGCTGAGTGAAGCTATCAACCAGCGTGCTGCTCCTCATTGGTATCTTGACCGCTCCACAGCCTATCTACGAACAAATCGATTTGACCTTGCCCTCACCGATGCCGAGACGGCCTTGCAGATCGGCTATGATCGTGCGAATCGCGACCACATGATGGAGGCCCAGCTCCGACGAGCCATCGCCCTTTTTCGCAAGGGCTACTTCGCCGACGCCGACATCTGTGCTTTTTGGTCATACCAGCTGACCAAAGGTGCCAAAGCACATGACGATGCCACCCAGATCAAGCGGGTTGACGAGCACGGCGCTTACACGGTAACCTCGGAGGAGGTTCACAAGTCTGTCCGCAAGGAGCCCACGAGCGGATTATCTACATTAGCACAATTCTCCAACACAAATACAAAACGAGCCAAGGAGACTAACCTACAAAACCAAGCCGTTAGTTGGCGTATTCAAGCAATCACCCAGATGGAGAAGCTTCCTGCGGACCACGACGGTCGCAAAGTCCACATTACGAGCCAGTACCCGTCAGCTAAGGGCAACACTTCCCCGGCAACAGAGATTGTGAGAGACGAAGATCTGGACGATGAGATGGATACCTCTTCCAGCAGCTTCGAGGAGCTGTGGGCCCGCTACCAGACTCTCTACAACAAACATAAAATCCGATGCAGCTTTTATCAGACAGAAACGACCCTGACAGTTGATATCTTCGTGAAGAATCTGTCTCCGGATCAGGTCACCGTCAACACCGAATCGCGAGCCGTCAAGATCAGGCCTGTTCAGGGTGCATCACTTAATAGCTTCAACGGCTCTGTAGGACTCTTGCTTTTTGACGAGGTTGATCCCGCTGCCACCAAATACACGGTGAAGTCAATGAAGATTGAGTTGGTTCTTCAGAAGAAGAAAGCAGGCAAATGGCCACAATTGCGATGCAAAAATGCCGACATTGTAGATAATCTTTCTATCGCCCCTAGTCAAGGAATCCCTTTGATCCAATTCCAAGAATTACTTTCATTCCTCGGGTAAGTCATCTTGGCTTTTCTGACGTGGATTTCTACTAACTATGTGTTAAAAGCTACAACAACGACGGTGACTTCGGGCTTCCTGACTTCGAAGCCAATCAATCTGCTTGGTATGTAGCACTTCTCGATAAGTTGCGATCTAAAGTGGAAGAGAAAGGTGGTCTACCGAGCGGAACCGATTCCGAAGCACCCGTATCGGCCCATCCTTTGGAGAAGGAAAATATAGCGGCAAAGGCTACAGCGGGTGCGCCCGCCTACCCCACCAGCTCCAAGAAGGGGTCTAAAAACTGGGATTCCCTCGACTCTTACGATCCCACTGAAGAGGATGACGGGGATGTCAACGACTTTTTCCAGAAAATCTACAAAAACTCGGATGCCGACACGAGGCGAGCCATGATGAAGAGTTTTACTGAAAGCAATGGTACATCTCTAAGTACGAGTTGGAAGGACGCGAAAGACAAGACTTATCCAACTCAGCCTCCCGATGGTGTTGAGGCTAAGAAGTGGGATTAGATTGGTAGTGTGTGCATTCGAGTGGTAGGATGTATGGATTGACGGAAAGGATTCCAAGCTCTTGGCGGAGTCTTGACAGAGGGAATGGTTTGATTTGGCGTACGAAAAGATACCACTAGCACATATGTTTCTGTTATACGTAAGGCTGATTAATTCAGGCGCATCACCATCCATCATTAACACGAATAATGTAACAGTTCAGCTTTAACACGTGTGTATGCAGGGAGTCCTATGTAGGTCCCAGTCCTGGTCTATTCATGGTGTGCTGGTCATCTGCAGGGAACCAGGTGAATGGATACTATGTATAACAATTAATGCATAAGTTGATGAGCTATAGACTTGCCGTTGTATGATTGGGCTCAGAACCCCCTCCGCTTATACACCCCTGGATCGGTGCCGAACACGACTGAGCGAGGCGACCAAATGATATCGCGGCGATATAATCGCATCGATATTGTCGCATCGCAGAAGTCTCGCTACCCAACCTTTCCGGTGTCATACATCTTCTCGATCTCACCACCCTGGAGGTATTTCAATTGCCGACAAGAATGTTGGTCGCATAACAAGGTAATGCAAATTCATTATGCGTCGTCACCACTTTGTAAACCTCCTTCCCCGCAATCAGGAAGCGTCCCCGCCACATTTGGTCCAAACCTCCAGACTGTTCCCCGGCGGGATCCTCCACAATCGATCCACATTGCAAGCCTCTTTCCACCACGCCGTCTGTTCGCTTCTGGTCAGGGTCTTATCGGCAGTTTGCTGATTGGTGGGTCGTTGTTCAGCAACGGCTATGATTATCCCTGAGTCAGCCGTGAGTATCGGATTTCGAGTGTCAAGGGGGCTCCCGTGAGATCCAGGTTGGCCTGCCGATCTATCTGTAGGTACGGGATGCGATAGATTAGAAATGTAATCTATTTTATATTAAGGTCCTTGGTCTGGCTCGGTGCATGCTTATTGTTGGGATCGGAACTACCGATTGTTGGGACTTGTACGCTTTTCTGTGTTGCAGTTTTGCTTCGTATGATAATTCACGCATTGTGAGCTGCTTTACGATTGTTGTTGTTGTGGTTGTTTATCTGTCTATTTACTGTCTGCCTTCCTCCTTCAACAGGAGTCGTACTATGAGTGTTGTCCTAGATAACTTCATCCTATACAAACACCAAGTCCTGTAAAGACGGCCGGGCCGCTTTATCCAGTATCCCTCAACCTTCAAACTTACTGTAAACACTTCATCATGATGGATTCAATTTCCAACGACAATATGATGGTGTCTGGAGAAGGCACCATCTCCCCAGTCCGGATATTCCTCAGCTTCGCTCTCGTCTTCATCGGCACATACTGGGCCATCCTCCTCCCCATCTTCCTCGTCAGTCGGATGGTATACAGACGCTACGCCTCTCCCCTCCGCTCCATACCAGGCCCATTCCTAGCATCCTGCACCCGCCTATGGAAACTCAAATCAACAATATCAGAGAACACACAATGGGAACACCTAGACCTACACAGGAAATACGGGCCCGTAGTCCGCATTGGTCCCAGCGAGGTCTCGTTCTCATCCCCCCAGGTGGCGCGGAACTTACTCTCTGCCGGCAAGCGGTTCTATAAGACGGATTTCTACAGTGTTTTCCCACCGCCCGAGAACCCGGATATCTTCACTGAGATCCGCGAGGAGGTGCACGCCATGAAGAAGAAAGTCGCGAATGTCCCGTATTCCATGGCTGCTATGCGTCAGCTTAGTCCGTTTATTGATGATACTATTGAGTTTCTCGCTTCGCGCATGGGGGGGTTCTGTACGGATCCCACCACCACAGACTCCAAAGAGGATTCGAAAGAGGAATCCTTTGTGGGTATGAATATGAGGATGAAGAAACCCCAACCAATACTTGATCTCGGCGACTGGCTGCACTACTTCGCCTTCGACGTCCTAGGCGAAGTAGCCTTTGGACGCTCATTCGGATTCCTAGCCGCGGGGGAGGACAAAGAAGGCGCCATCCGGACGATAGACAACAGCCAGAAATACAACGGGATCATCGGGCAAATACCCGAGTTCGATATCTTTTTAAGGCGGAACCCGCTTTGTAAATATGTCCCTGCGCTGGATCCGGCGAATAATCTCATCACGCGTATTGCGCGGGAGGAGATGGGGAAGAGGAGACCTTTTGAGGTTGAGAGGGAGGGGAGGGGATTGGGGGGCGATGGACGTGAGGATCTTATGGCTAGTCTTATTCGGGGCCATCTTCGGGATCCGGGGCGGTTTTCTGAGGAGGATATTTTTGCTGTTGCTCATGGGGCTATGTGAGTTTTTCCTCGGTCCCCCTTCACTCTTGTCATATTCTCATCATACACTCATTATCTTCTTTCCCTCCTCCATTTTCACTCTCACTTCACTTTTACTTCACTTTCGCTTTCACTTGCACCGCACGTGTAAGTGTAAGACTAATCCTCAATCGTTTGGGATATAGCTTCGCAGGCTCAGACTCAACAGCCTCAACAATGCAATCCTTCTTCTGGCTAACCCTAACCGCGCCCCGAGTCTACGCAACCCTGAAATCCGAAGTCGACGCCGCCGTACTATCCAACAACATCCCATCATCCGGAAATATCGAATGGACACAAGCGCAAACCCTGCCATACTTTCAAGCGTGTCTGAAAGAAGCCATGCGACTGCGTCCTGCGGTCGGATTGAATATCACCCGGTATGCGCCCGCCCCTGATGGGGTCGAGATTGACGGGAAGCATTACCCCGCTGGGACGCGGTTAGCGGTCAATGGATGGGTTCTGCATCGTGATACGAGCGTTTTTGGGGAGGATGCTGAGTTCTTTCAGCCGGAGCGGTGGCTTGAGGATGAGGAGAGGGCGCGGGTTATGGAGAGGTTTATGTTTCAGGTTTGTTATCTTCCACATTTACTCGTTTCCTTTCTTCCTTAATCATCCCTCACTTTTCTCGTGTCATCATATCATGTTCCCATGGGTGGCTTTGACTGACAAGTTGTGCGTGTATCAGTTCGGCGGTGGCGCCCACGTCTGCATAGGCCGTAATCTCGCCCTGCTAGAAATCAACAAAGTCTGTCCGCGTTTACTGCGCGACTTCGACTTTCAGCTAGTCAACCCCACGCGCGAACTCAAGGCTAAAGCTACCTTCTTTGTTGTCCAAGAGGGACTGCAGGTTTATATCTCTCGACGGCGACCTCTTGCTTGACTTGGTTAGGTAGATGGGCAAGCTGTCTTTACTTATGCCGTGCGGCGACTTGTATGTTGTTGAACGTTATTGTGAGGGGCTGTTTGGGGCTCTACGGGATGTAGGGTGTATACTGGCTGTGAGGTGAAACACACGTGGCATGGTGGTATCGCGATATATTGGGTGCGGGGGTTGAATGTGTGTATGGTGTTTCATTGCTTTAGCCTCGGTAGGTATGATGATCCTTTACGGTCATGGGACCACGGCATACTAGGTTTGTCACTTAATGCTGACGCTGCCTTTTCATTGGTCTGGTGCTGGAGTGAAAAGATATCGATCTCATTTGCGTACGGCAAATATAGCATTTCTTGGAAAATAATAAAATTGTTTTTTTCCCCAGTAAGAAGCGTTGAAAGTAACCATCTTAGCCCAATGGTGATGATGAGTCGCCTTTTTTCTAGACTTTACACAAGATTATAAGGTCCTGATGCTGGTGTTCGGTAGTCGACGTGATACGCTGATGTGGACATGGAATATCAAAACCTAATGAGTTTACTCAACGACCGTTACTAACGGCCATATGACTTGCCTCCCTAAACCAGAGGTCTCAAAGTACCTAACCGCATACGCTTGTAAAATATTTCCATTTAGTACTCAACAGATTCAGCGAGATCAATGTGAAAAGCATGACTTGGCTGGAAATCCGCGCTGCTTTATGGAGCTGAGAGGACCTATTTGTATGTTCGTCTTATTGAGGACACTTCTGCGAACCTTTCAGCGAGTCTTTCCTTCTCCAAATAACATCTTGACATTTTATATCGTTTAAACACTTTCCTTTACGAATAGATGCTGTGCATATGAGTATAGCGTTCTCTGCTTTTACAACGCCTCTTGATCATCAGTGCTCTCATTTTAGTACTTTCTTAAGTAGAGTAACTCTAACCATAGACATATACTACATCAGCCAACGGTAGAAAAATAATTAATTCCTCTTTTTCGTAGTATCAGACGGCTCTAAATAAGGACAAAGGTATTCTATATATTAGCCTCTCTGGTGAGTTAGGTCACATCGGACTCCTTGCGTAACAGAAAAAGGTCTTTGATATCCCCATACCCTGTGGCTTTTAGGTCTTGTTACTATTTGGATGCGATGCTGTCCTCTCTAGATTGTAATGATGCCTCAAGTCCTAATTAATCCGAAGTGCAGTCGAACACTACAGTCTCACTCGCGGAACTTGGTCCTTTTCTATGGGAAGTCCGCTCAGCGTAGTAACATTTCCTGTTTCGGTCCGATTTCACTTGTGGGACTCGACAAGAGACGGCCCAATGCTCCGAAGTCACTGTTACCCTCATAGCCGATTGAAGTTGCCTGAGTTCATTTGTGGTGACTGCCTCTTTACCGAGATCGCATTACACTAGCCCGCTCGTTCATGTGCAGGACACGGGCTGTGTTTAATTATCATTTATGCTGACAGAGGCCTCTTGGGCCAAGCCCCTACCTAGGTCACGATGTGGAGCAAGTATGACGCTACTATTAAACAACGTGCTCGTGAGATGCGCCCTTTCGCATGGTAGTCTCTGTAAACCCTGCATGATTTCTATATCCTAGTACAATTCTCCCAAAATAATCTACACTGAAAGTTGGGGTAAAAATTGGAGCATAATGAGAGTTTGTGGAGATCGGTGGCTTTGCAGTGTATAGGGCCGAACGGCTAGTTGTTAGTCTAAGAAGGTAAACAAAGAAATGTGTATTTAACCCCTCGTTTGGGAAACCCTCGATGATCTCAGTACACGTCTTGATTCTCTCGGAATCGCAGTAATTTAAAGATCATTAATTAGATGATGGTACAGATCCTCAAGTTCGCCTGGGCGGCTCTCTTCGCTGTGAGCGTCACAGCTCAGAACAGTTCAAGTGTCAACGTACCTGTTCCAACCCCAACGCCAGTGTCAGCGGACTATAATGGCCCTCTACGACCTCAAGTCCATTTCTCGCCCCCTCAGGGTTTCATGAATGACCCAAATGGCATGTTTGTCGACGCTAATGGTACATGGCATCTATACTATCAGTACAATCCAACCGGTATTGTGGCCGGAAACCAACACTGGGGCCACGCGACAAGCAACGACTTATACCACTGGGTAAACCAGCCAATTGCCCTCTCCCCACCAGAAGAAACGGTCTATGTATTCTCCGGCAGTGCCGTGGTCGACGTGAATAACACCTCTGGCTTCTTTCCAGGTCAGGACAATGGCGTTGTCGCCATGTTTACATTAGCGCGTTATTACGCCGATGGCACTGCAGGACCCCAGACGCAAAACATTGCGTACTCGCGCGACGGTGGTTACACGTTCGAGTATTACAACGCCAATCCCGTGATAGATAGCACAAGCTCTCAATTCCGCGACCCGAAAGTCCTTTGGTATGAAGACCATTGGGCTGCCGTCATCGCGTACTCGCAGGAATTCAATGTCGGGATTTGGACAAGTCTCGATCTAAAGAATTGGACGTTCGCGTCTAACTTCACGCCACATGGGTTACTGGGAACTCAATATGAATGCCCCAATCTCGTAAAGCTGCCACTGCGGACGCGAATGGATCCGTCACCGAAGAGAAATATGTCCTGGCCATTAGTATACAGCCTGGGGCTCCTTTGGGAGGCTCAATTACGGAGTATTTCCTAGGCGACTTTAACGGGACGCACTTCGTGCCCTTGGATGCTGTAACTAGACTCACGGATTTCGGCAAAGACAACTATGCTGCTCAGTTCTTCGATGGTATTCCTGGCAACGAGAATCAGATCAGTATCGGATGGGCTTCCAACTGGCAGTACGCTCAAAAGGTCCCTACGGGGAACCTTGAGGGGTGGCGTAGTGCGATGACGGTTCCACGCGTGAATTACCTGACTGAAGCACCGCGGATTGGATTAGTCATGACGGAAGAGCCGTACGACTTGTCCCCTGTTCTAGACAGTCAGCTGAAAGCGTCGACATTTATCGAGAATGGAACAATAGCTCTAGACTACTCATCCGTTGAATCCGGGGCGCTATATCTGGACATAAATGTTACAAATATCAATACCACCCTGCTGACGGATTATTCAACATTGAATATCTCCTTCGCGTCCCCTGCGTCTGGCGAAATACTGCAATCTGGTTTCTACTTCAGCGGCGACACGCCTTTCTTTATCAACAGAGGAGGTATCAAAGGATTCGAAAACGTCTTCTTTACAGATAAATTGAGCACAGCTGATGTCTATAGTAGCGGATCTGGTGATGCACTCGCGTCCTGGAGCATGAAGGCTATTATTGATCGAAGTATCTTTGAAGTTTTCGTTGACAGAGGGATCCACGCTGGAACAGTAGTATTTTACCCACTACAGCCTTTGACGGCTCTTAAATTGGCAGCTCGTTTGCCTTCAGGGGCTCATGTCTCGGTAGATATATGGTCTTTGAAGAGAGCTTGGGAATAAACTAAAAACGAATGAAAGTCTGTATGACGCAACGTGATCAGTTCTGGATAGTCATATTAATTAGTAAATTGAATTTAGCTGTGTTGGAATCTATGCTGAGATATACCGGTATTTAATGTCTCTTACGGGCTGCCCCTGAGTCTATTAACACCTTCCCCTTGATTTATTTTTTCTTGGCGCCTACTGTTAGTGCGGCGATAGCGTATTTAGAAATGGCGCACTTAACCCCTATACAAATGGACCGCTAGCCCTAAGAAATCCTTAACAATGCTAAAAACCTCGCATTTTCCGACCGCTTGCTACGAGCTTTAACGATTGTAGCAAGCCTAAAACTGTTGTATTGGGGTTATAGAAGGGCTTACACTTTTTGAAAAGGCTGTATGCGGTTTAAGATTTTTAGCTAGCTAGCTACGCGTAATTTTGCGATAAATACGATGTTGATTAACTACAGCACACTAGAGACAATTTACCGTACAACCGAACTAAAAGCTAATGCTTGACAATTTGAGAGGTTAACAACGATTGCTATCGCATATAAAACGAAGAGAAAGCCGCTTTGCTGCGAAACGAAGCTTTTCGGCGTACGGCTACGCTGGTTGACGGTGCTGTTACTTAAAATACCTTTTGGTGGGCAGCCTTCGTAAGGGGCTAACTTTTTGCATATACTACACCGGACACGAGCCCAGAGGGCGGGGCCAACGGCCAACGGGAACGGCTTGACTATCATGTGTGCCTTCGGGTTTGATTTGGGAGATATTGGGCAAGTGTAGACTACAAAGTAGAAAATAGCCTCCTACGCCGTATGCCCCTAGGGAGGCCGAAGTCTAACTTCCACCGGCGTTAAATATACCATCCATCCATCCATCCTGAGTCTATTAATGTACATGGCTGTGCATAAGGCATATTCTCGTTCTGCGGGCTGCCAAATATTGAAGAGTCGGTATGGAAGTCTCTATGACTGGAAATTGTAGGATTCAAATATGGAAATCCCATACCTATCTACAACCCATATCACTATGTCTCTTATGTACCTCTCCCCTCAGCCAAGAGACAAGGAATTTTGGACTCGTCAATCCACACTTGTGATGGGAATCTCTCCTGTCGGTTTCGTACCGCCAGAAATAGTGTAAGCGAGGCCATGCGAATCGTTGCCAGCGCCCGCACGTTGCAGATGAGCTTCGCTTTTATCTTGGGGATGTATCGAGAACCTGGAGCCGCGTAGGCCCCAGGAGCTGGTGCTATTCCACCGTACGAATCCGAAAGCCGAGCTATATTCGATTCGTCCTATCCGCTGCCCATCCTCGAGTGTACCATATCCTGTCCAGCCCTGCCCGTCTTGGATTTGAAGACAACCTTCCCTATCGGCGTGCTCCAGCTTATACAGCGTTGGCCATTGTTGTTCAGAGTCGACCTTGCTAGCTCGCAGCAAAAGCTTGCAAGATTCCTGTTTCATTATGCCTTGTCCTTCTTCGTACAAAACCTCCTCGTACTTTTTTATCCGGTCCTGCAGGTCTTCGTTGTACCTCTTTATTGTTTTAACAATAGTGTCCTGGTTATCGGCAAAGCTCTTGGGGTATGTTGGTGAGCATTAGGATTCGACCAAATTTATTAAGCTGCTTTTATTATAAAATATTAGCTGTAGATTATTATTAATCCCTAGGTTTGGCATTTTTAACATGTGCTTAATATTATAGCCGATTACGCTAAAGTTATTAAAGAGCTTTACTTGAAATAAATTAAACCCGGCGAAATGTTTTTTATTTGTTGTGCTTAACAAAAAGTTGCGGCTATTAATAAGCTAAGAGATTTGTTTAAAAACATTATTTTGTACGGTTAATGTGTTTTTTATATCAACTCCTTTTGTTTTCAATAGTTTGTTGTGGAAAATTAACATATCATAAATAGAACTCCAGACGCCCCTAGAAGACCTAGTGATGACTTTATCGCGGCTGTAGGGCTTAGAATATTTAACAAACCCTTTGTCGGCAAGAGGCTTGTATGCTTTAACGTAGTTGCTTGTCTTAAAATCGCTAGCTGGAAGGACGCTCTGGTTTATATCCAGAGGCTTGAAGATTCTCTCCGTCACCAAGGTCTCTCACATTTTGGTAGGCCTAAGGCTCACCTACATGCAAGTGAATATTTTTGGGATCAATTGATACTGTATCAGAAGCTCTAGAATCTAAGTTCTACCTATTAAAAATCTCGCGTAGCAAGCCTATTATATCTAAGATCATCTGCAATAAGGTACAGCCGCAGAGTAGCTCCACCCAAGTGTGACAATATATGTAGATATTATGATATAAGGACGGGGCCAGCAATATGCAGGTGCCAAGAGATATGGCATGTAATTACAAAGAATGATACAAAGTAAAGAAAGATGTATTGATGTTGGAAATAGGTGTAGACAGCTTTAATTGTAAAGGTGGTGATTGGGTAATCTGGTGTGCGAGCGGGCGGTTCATGAAGGGTTATTTCGCTCAGCCAAGGTAGACATATGAGAAAATATATTTGTACTGCACAACACCAAGCGCGACCGTAGAGAACGGTAGCTAACAGATAAGGTTTAGCTTTCATGCATGCCTTTATGGCTAGATTTGGGAGATATTGGGAAAATCTAGACTATAGTATGTGTAAGACATAGCTTTCTTGTGGCGCAAGCCCTAGGGAGGTGTGGAAGCGTTACTTCCACCTGGTGCTAATAATGCCTACTAACCAATCAACCAATCCTTGGATCTAATGTACGAATAAAGACTATTATAGAGCCTCAATAGCAGCCAGAGGCCCATCGTAACTTCATTTCGATTTGAACTTCTCTCGGATTTTTTCTTCCGAAAACCGCAATGTATGTGACTTCAAAAGGGAGGCTCTGTCGGACAGATTCATTGCTAGCTGTTCCTTGCCAATCGGTACCATGCACTTTGCCAAGTGGTCATAGTCTTTCAAAAGGAGTCGTATGGTAATCATGATGTAGTCAATGTTGTGGAACACCTAATATTATTGTTAGCCTTACAGTTTAGTGAGTATGCATCTCATCGCAATATGTGATACACCTAGGTTGGTCAATTGGCAGCGCAAGAAGTCCCGGATATCGGGCATTTGTTGGGCTTGGGAAGTAAAAGAAAAAGGCTTACTAGAGCACCCTGAGTTTCGTATGATTCTATGCCCTGTATAAAAGCTTTGGGATGTTCTCTCCAATGCCGCAAGGGATTTAGATGGTGCGAAGTATGGTAGCCATCGTTGAAAGAGTGACGGTTACTCTATGATCTGTCAGCAATGGCCCTGATACATGTGGTTGCTGAATAGAGAGTAACTCCATGAGCCAGCTACGTACTGCAACATCGATCAAGGTGATGCTTGACCTGTAATCAGAGTCCGGTTCATGTGCATCGACGAACGCGTGCTGACCCCAGTTGCCGACCATGAGTCCAATACGTAGCAGAAGTAGAGGCAAGACGAAAACAAAAATCGTCGGCCTCGGCTGCCAGATGTATAGAGAGAAAAGCGCGATATAGTTACCGATTTCCCAAAACGCTGCCTTGGCAGCAAGGAGATGCTTTCCCCTTCGAACGAAATAACGAGGAAGGTCGAACCAAATGAGAAAGAAAAACCTTCCGACATAGTGGAGAAAGTGGAAGATATCATCGCGTTGATATCGAATCGTCGATGAGAGATCACCAGGTCCGTTGCCCTCAACATGATGGTGTTTTATGTGATGGTAGTAATATGAGTTCCATGTGTGACCCATTAAAGGGTCAGTAATATAGGGGAAGAGCCGGTCGAAAACGGCGAAGCGTGGTTGAAGTACTCCTCTCATGTGAATATGTTGGTGCATCATCAAAGTATACGTTCCCATGTAAGAAACTTGCATGATGAAGTGTAAGATGGCATGAATCCAAGTGAACCTCCAAAGGAATAGAAAGAGAGCACTTGGCACGGATGTTGAAAAGTATAGTAGAAGATGGGTTAACATGACCACGTCGGTCTCCACCCTCACAATGGATCGAGCAACATGGACGTATGGATATAGTACATGGCGGTTGAAGGCAGTATGCCATTCAATTTGGTCAAAATCATGCTCGATGAAGATAGTTGGCTCAAACTGGGTACTCTTCACATCGTTCAAAGCAATAAGATTCGACAGAACTAAGGCATTTCGCGACTCGCCTGGAATCCGTCGTCAACACATTAGAAAGTTCAATGGCAGAATAAATTATACGTACCACAGCAGCTATCCTGACCATTGCCCCTGAGTTCCTTATCCACCGCCTTAGACACGTTGTTATTAGAATAGAGCTTCAGATCTGTAGCAAGAGCCTCCAGAACGATCCGATCGGCTTTTGTGAGCTTTGGATGAAAGACGAGAAACTTTTCCATGACTACTCGAACGAACAGTCACAAGCGCTCGCACATCAAAATGTAAGTGGAAGGAAAAGAGAGGGAAAGTTTTGACTGAAAAGCTGTGTTTCTCAAATTAGCTGTTGCATAAGCAATAATGCCAAGAATGGGCTAAATCATTTACAGTGTCTATTAGATACGTGAGGTCAGGAAGACCCGCGCTTAGGGTAAACGAGGGGCCTAGCAAGGGAGTTTAAATCTTAGATTTGGACCCAAGAGTTTGAGATGTGATATAAGAGAGGAACCTAACAAAAGGCACAAAGAAAACGGAAGCTGAAATAATATAGAATTGAATAGCTGAAATTTAGCCTAGAAATCCTTTCAACAAAGGAAGTGAAGAAACAAAGGACCATGGGACTCTCAGAGGATGGATATTTGGATTGGTTAAGCTAAGAAAATGTGTTGCTGCTTTACTAGCAGAGACATGAACTAGAGGGGCACAACGACGGTGGGCCAGTCTCACCACTTCCGCCAAAACTAAAAACTTGTGAGATAAACTCTGTAAGATAGCACTTATAGTGTTGTACGGATGTGTTACACGTTCTGAATACGAGACTGTAGGTCTCGGTGATGTCTACGGACGTAACACGCGCTGGCTTCGGACGTAATACGAGCTGAAAAGAGTATTGGCAATTGTCTCAGTGAGGCTATTCAGCCCTCGCTAATCTGAGACATTGTGTCGGAGGTCGGAGGTTAGGATTACCGACGATGTGTATAAATAGCCTCGATATTCTAAGGGAGGGTCAGGAAGTCTTCCGAATGGTCAAGGACCTAGTAGCCCCCTAGTAGATTATGGTCTAATTGAGTCTATCTCCAAGCCTCTTATACGTCCCTTGTGATATATAGCCCGGTTCAGATACTCCTGTACCTCTCTATCAATGTAAGCCCCCTCCTCAAAAAAGAAGAACACTTGAGGCAGGCTGAGGGCCAGCCTGCAGAGGGTCCTCTGGGAAGCATTCTGAGACACGGCTGGCTTTATTCCCGACAGAGCGGATAGTAGCAGTAGCGGCTACGAGAGATCATCGCCGTAGGACCAGGGACCTAACAAATAGGAAACACGCTTGTCTCAAGTTTTCTTTCAAGCCACCCTTGTGGCCAGTCCCCCCTGATACTGTGTAGGCAGCCTGGAGCGATCGAGTAAGCTTAAGTGAGTCAGGATGCACATTTAAGTGAAGGACCAACCGACGATAAGGGGGAAGCAATTGACCCCCTCTTCTTTACTAAATGGGACTTGGCCTATCTAGCCTTTCTACACGCTGAGCCTTTATATGCATTTGATAAAGAATTCCAACCATCACCGATGTCTCAAATTCCAGACAATGGCTTGTCCATTCGACAACAAATTTCTTACCTGACAAATGATCTACGTCTGCGAATTAAGGCTGGCTATACTCTCGGTCAGGCAACGCTGTTTGTGATTGCTTCATCACTGCCCCGAAAAGTGTCTGCTGCTAATACATATGTATTCACCCCTGTCCAAACTCTGAGCCCAGCTCAGGCAACATCTGTGAACCAGGAGGGAGGCGATTTTGACTTCTATAATTGGGTCGATAGGGGAATGGTTATTCGCGGCGGGGATTCAGTATACTCATGCCTGGCTAATCTGACAGCAGCTCTCGAGTTGGTAGGGCAACTCAATCAAGCGGAGTATAACGGCGCTGCCGGTGCCCTGAGCCTACTTCCGACGGCAGGCGCGTTGCTCGGAGCACCAACCAGAGAAATGTGGATTTTGTATAAGCTGGTACCTATCTCTGGCATACTCAGTATGTTGCTCAGTCTTGGGGGCTCAATTACGCCTTCCAATGTTGGCGACTATGATCCAAATAAGCCATTCTCTTTCGGCGGCTTTGTGCCTACGATTCCTGTCGAAGGACCTCGCCGGACGA
This sequence comes from Xylaria arbuscula, assembly GCA_022385695.1. Classification (NCBI taxonomy): domain Eukaryota; kingdom Fungi; phylum Ascomycota; class Sordariomycetes; order Xylariales; family Xylariaceae; genus Xylaria; species Xylaria arbuscula. Next base: position 799,290 of record MU279366.1, on the reverse strand, counting down.
AATCGCGTGCAACAAATATAAGCGGCGCTGCACATGATAACACCTACGAAGACGAGGAGGAGTTGGTGGAGAACGACATCCAAAAATTCGCTCGAGAGATCAAGGAGAGGGCAGATGATGAAGGTGGCGGTAGTATCTTTTTGCGTGTCTGGATTGCAATCGGTGTGCAAGCCTGCCTCATTGCTGCACTCCTCATTCCGATGTATTATGCGCAGAGAGGCGCAGTTGTCACATGGTGGTGCCGAGTACGTCCACCCATTTTCTGCCTTTCGAACCAACTAACATGTTTTCATAGGTCTGGGGATGGATGTGGTTTTGGTATTTCCTCGTCACCGTTGTAGCCATATTCGACAATCTTGTTGCCGCACCATTCACTAAAAGCTGGACAATCCGCATATCGAGAAGTCCAACAGGTATCATCCTGGACAGCACCGCTCCAAAAATATACAACAACCTGAAGTATACGAATGCCCTCGATTTCATCAAGGCGGGTCCTGTGATGAACCAGAGAGTGCGGATCGCGAGTAACAAGGGAGCCAGCTTTCCACGTACATGCTTTTACGCTGTTATATCTGTTAACAGGATCTCGACGATCCATGCAATAGCACAGGTTGTCGCCAAACTATCTAGTGTTGCTGTCTTCGCTTTTGGCACAGCACTTTTTGCATCGGCTACTCTTGTATCCATATCAATCGCATTGATGGTACTTGCCGTGATCCTCGCTGCTGGGGTTGGTGGACGGGTGCTCGCTATGTGGATTGTTGCTGCTATGAGTAGTCGTAACAGGCCAATCATTCATAAGATGGTCAGGTCCGAAGAGGATGCTGCTAAATACGTCCAGGCACTGGCGGAACAAGATGTGCAAATGGAAATCAATGGGCACGTGATTGTCAACGGAAGTGTTGTCACGTCGAGGCATCCCTGGTTCACTCCGGCGACATATATTGGGTTGCTTGCTAAGCCGTTTGATGTCCTAGCGCTCGCAGAAAAGAATTCTTGGGGAAGTACAGAGTCTGAAGGCCGAGTATCCAAGCTCATGTCACCCCATCCACCTGATCAACCCGTCGCCCAAAACGGATTCCCTCGGACAGTTGCCTATCAGGCACTTAGCAACCAGGCTCATATCGCATCTGGTGAAGACGCTTCTTAATCTAGCAACGGTTGGACTACTGTGGGGATTTGAAGGCCGTCCTGTGTTTCTTCAGATTACTATTTTTGTATCGTAGGGCTGAAGCACAGAACGAAATGAAACGTTGTAAAAAGCAGACGATGTGATACATGTGACCAAAGGATTGTATTATAGCCTAACCTGGTCCCATATTTTTATTTGACTTTAACACCTACTGCTTGTTGATATAAATGGGGTGCTCGTGTATCATATCGTATACACCTTGAATGCTTATTAGATTTATCAGTCGTCACGCAATTACAGGCCACTGCAAAACATGCTAGCTGTTGTATGGTGAAGTCTTACCAAAATACGCGTGGGGACGCCCCAGTAGATTATTGTAGTTCAAATTTTATCTTTTGATCCCTGCATCAAAGACTTGTTATACTGCCATCTTAGAAGAACGACGTGTAATGATCATTAACTTGGTAAACAGTAAGCTAGCCTCTGGACCCATAGGCCATTCCATCTCCGAAGCTAAAATCAACCGTTATTGTCCGTTTCTCTGCCATACCGCGCGCCACACTCATTTGTTTTTATTAATAGTAGTTACTTAAATTATAAATATTCAGTTTTTTTTTTTTACTTTAAAGAGATTCATTATAAAAATATTAATATTTATAACATTAACTTAGCTATATTATTTTGATTTGTACCTTTGTTTTACCAATTATATAGTGTAGGCTGTAAGAATGGCCTCAATCAAAAATTCCGTCCCAATGTCGTAAGGTAAGCTTCAAGTAAAGGTTTCCGCCTTGTAGGACAAACGTGGTATGAGGGACTCCAGTTTCGGATGCCACAACCTCTAGTTTTAGAGGCTTCCATACCAACACTTCAACATTTGTATGCAAAATCGTAAGTTAAGAAGTAAGCTAACCTAGGGTCTCACGGCCCACCTCATCGCGGACCACCTAAAATTAAAAAAACCTAAGATTTTACACCCTTGTTATAAAAGTGGATAAAATAGCTAAAAAAGGCTAGTTTAAAGTTTTTAACTTAATTTTAATTAAATTTATTTATTAAAAATAAAAGAAAATTATAACTATCTTTTTAAATTAATAATTAATATTTAAAATGAAATATTTTATATTTTTAAATATTATTTTTAAAAATAAATATAAAAGTGAAAAGAAAAGCTAAAAATAAATTAAATTAAAATTTAAATAAATTTTTGTTAAAATTTTTAATAAAAATTTTTAAAAAAATATGTATATATATATTTTAAATTTTTTTATTTAATAATAAAGATTTAAAATTTTAAAAAATAATTTATATTAACATTTTTATATATAAATTGCTAATAAATTTATTAACTGTGTAAAAAAAAAATTATAAAATATAATAAAAATAAGGTATAATAATATAACTAATATTTTTATATAAAATATTTATATTTTTATTATTTTTATTAAATTTAATATTTAATTTTAAAGTGTTTTTTTTAACGTTTTAAAAATTATTTTTTATATGGGAAAATGCACAGTAGAAAAAGTTTAAAAAAATGCTAACGCATCTCCCACTTAAGCTAAACACCTAATTAAGCTAGCCACCCACGTAATATTGTTAAATTTAACGATATATACACTAAACAAACTTTTATAAGTGTTAAATATAACAATTACCTTTATAGTCATGCTATCACAACGTACCATGGTGGTACGATGAGACCTACTACTTACGGGTTAAAAAAAAAAGCCAGAAAACAAAGGTTTTTAACAAACAAAAAAAAAATACACAGAAAATCATAACCTTAACGGGTTATTAGCTTAAATTTAATAATTAAAAGTTTTATTGCTAATTTCTTTAAGTAAAAAAAGACAAGAATATTATTAAAAAAAATACTTTATTATATAAATTATTTTAAAATGCTTATATTGTTTATTTTTCGCAAGTTTAACAGGGCTAACTTTACTACGGCCTTAAGCGAGGCAAAAAATTAACCTAACTAAAACCATAAACTTTAAATGAAAATGATTACATTAAGTTTTTAAAAGCACATTAAAAAAATATAATATTTATGCTTCTTTTTAAAATATTAATAATTGCTTTTAAAAAATACGAAAAAAAATAAAACACTATTAAAAAAGCTTAAAGTAAAACTATTAAAACATTTAACAATAATAATAAATAAAACGATAATAAAACTATTTAAATTAAGCAAAATTAAGGAATATAAATAATATCCGACTTTACTGCTATTGGCAAAACAATTTATAATATTAACAATATATACTATAATTAAATATAAAAAATATATAAGAAAAAAACGCAGTCACTAAAAAAACTAAAGAATTATATTATTAAAACTATAGCAGGCCATTATAAAACCATATGCTATTTTTTAAAAAGCATTATTTAAAAATAGTACAAGAACTTTAAAGCCTATTATAGCAAAGCAACAGCCGATAAAAGAGAAAATGCTTAAAAAGCTTATAAAACTGCACTTTTATCTTTAAAAAACACAAAAAATACAGCCAAATAGCTTATAAACTAAAAAATTGCTATTAGTAAAGCCGAGCAAAAAGGTATACCCAAAGCTTAAATAGTAAGCTCGTAGGCTAACAACTTTTTCAACGCTATCACTAAGGCATTCTTTATATAATCTAGTACCTACGCCTTTACAAAAGCAAACAACATTAAAAACGGTACGTTAAAGTACCATAATTTAATTAATAACTTTTAAATTGTTGTTACCTAAACTACAACTAAATACCAAGCGACAAAAAAAGCCTTTAAAGCTTAATATAACAGAAAAAAATCCAAAAAAAACAATACCTCCTAAAAAAACAAAAAAAACAAGACAAAGCACAAGCAAAAAGCACGTAGTATATTATAAAAGGAAAACATTGAAAAATGTCCTGCCTATGGCCAACTACACCTTTTACCCAAGTGCTATTATATATTTCCAAAAAAAACATACAAAGGTTTTAAGCCTTAAAAACACTTTATTAAAAAAGTTAACAAAGCAATAAAAAATCTTAAATTGCAAGCCAAAATTTATGCTTTAAAACGCAGAAAATCTAAAACCAAAACCTCTTAACCTAAAAAAAAACTGGTTAAAAAAATCCAAAACTGACTTTACAGAAAAACGATGGGCAAAATACCCAGCGCCTTTGCTACGGTTAACTCGTTAGAGTATCCGTTAGCCGACTTAGTGATTTTTGACAATAAAAGCACCATTACGATCATAAACCAAGCCGACAGGATTTAAAACTGGAAACCTGCTTCCCTGGGAAACTATGTATAGTTAGGTGACCGACCATTACTAATACAGGCCTACAAAATAATAAGAGTCCTAATAGGAAACACTACCATGACCTTCCTTAATACGGCATACTGTCCTTTATTACTTACTACACTAGTATCCTTAAGAAAACTACGACAAAGAAAATACTAATAAAATAATCAAAAAAAGCAAACATGCTTACAAAAAAAAAACAACACAATTATTAGAAAAATCAAAAATACACATAGATAATATATGATTAAATATCATAAGTCACGCATTAATAAAAAAATCCTTTATACAACCCGACTCCGCAAGAAGCATACACATACTTCATGGACGAGGGCCCCATTAACTGGCGATGCCTGGAAATGGCACCAGCAACTCGGACACCTAGGACCTAAAGCACTCGAACATCTCGTGCACTCATCTCAAGGAGTGGTCATCAAAGGACCAACCGGAGTTGAGTGTAATACATGCGAAATGGCTAAAACAAAACAAAAGATTAAAAAAGCACCAAAAGCTAACTATAAAAACCCTGGAAAAAAAATCGCAATTGACTTTCACAACTATAAAACCTTACTTAATAATAAGTTTTCACATTTTATCTTTATATGCTAAGCAACTAATGTATTATAAAACTATGCACTATTAAACTAAAAAACTAATATTTTTATAAAGGTTATTAACGCTTATATAATATAGCTTAAACAATAATACAAGATTAAAGTTAAAATAATTAAAGCAAACAATAAAATTACAATTAACAAGCCAAAAATAAACAAATGGCTAAAAGCACGCGCAATTAAAATTAAGCTTTTAGCACTTAATACCCAAGCTTAAAACGGCAGGGCTAAACGCTTAAGAGGTATACTAAAAGCAAAGGCGCGCGTAATGCAAATTGGCTCGAGATTACCAACTTTTTTATAGCTAAAGATATTTAAAGCTGTTATATATTTATATAATTAAACGCCACAACAAAAAAATAAGTGAAAAACCTTGTTTAATATCTTTTTTAAAGCAGTGTTATAAAAAACAAAAAAACCAATAGCTCTAGACAAACAACCAAACTAGTTACACTTAAAAGTATACGGATGCAAAGCGTTTGTAATCACAACAAATATAAAGCTACATTGCAAACAACTAAATTAACTTAGCTTAAAAGCTTAAATTAATTACCTAATCGGATATTAATCATTTAACATTTACAAAGTTTAGGTGCCACACCTTAATAAAGTAATAAGCACTTAAAACGTAAGTTTTAACAAAAAAAAAATATTTAATAAAAGTAAGCAAAACTTTTAAAATAACTTAAAAACGGCCACGGTTAAAAAAAATAAACCATGGTTAATAAGTGCGCTTTAACGGAATCCAACAACGTGTTGAAAAACCTAAAGCTAAAAGAAAAAATAAAAGAAACAATGGCCTTAATAAGGACACAAATCCAAAAGGACGAAAAGGAACTAAATGCTGGCATTAGGAACGACTATCCGTATACAACGCTTAAATTTGCACTATTCTTTCCACCACCACTTAGTCCACCATCAGCACTGCTATGCCATATAATACACAACGGAAATGAGGCAATCCGTAATCCTCACGATGATCATGATGGAAATAAGGCACTCCGTAAACCTCACAACGGAAATAAGGCAATCCATAATCCTCACAATAATCATAATAAAAATAAGGCAATTTAAAAACCTCTCAATAACCCAGGCATAAAAAGCTTCGACCCCTGGAAAGCAGCATTTCTAGCAGGATTAAAAGCTTTGCCAATAAAGCGATCAAGACTGCGCACCTTAAATCAAGCTAGTGTTAAGCAAGCCCTAAGAAAAAAAACAAAACTACACAAAAAGTTTCTAGAAAATGCTCTCAAGCGGCGTGAAAAACTTGCCAACCATTTAATAGGGCATCTTTTTAAACAAGCTGAAAAAAATCACTTAAAAAGCCATTATAAAATGTATTTATAAACAAAGATTAATAAAAAAAACCCTTTAGTATAAAGGCATTAAATCTTAAACTATATATAGGTATATATTTATAAATTTAATAAATATAAAAGATTTATTAAATGTAAAACATAATTAATTATAAAAAGAAATTAGTAAAAAAAACTGTTGTTTAAATAAATATATGCAGCTATTTTAATAAAAAAATTGTTTTAAACATTAATAACCATAGTAGCTAAGTTTAATCTTGAAATAATATAATATAATGTTATAAATGTTTTTATATATGCCTTTATTAAAAACAAAATATTTATGCGTATGCTATATAGCTATTATAAAAAAAATATAATTTTCCAGCTTAATAAAGTGTTGTATAAACTTAAAGTTTTACCATTATTATAGCAAAAAAAGTTTTTAAAAACCTTTATAAATTTAAAATATAAACTAGTTTTTTATAAGCCATGCTATTATATATAAAAAAAAGTTATAATTTTCTTTTATATTAATAATGTAATTATTGCATATAAAAAATATTTATAATCAATGGTTAATTAACTCGCCTAACGGCTTAAAAAAAAAAAAAAATCATTAAAGGCAAAGAAATACTGTTACGAACCAACAATAGGATGGCCTGTTAGAAGACCCAAGGTGACCAAAGGACCCAATGAGGGGCACTGGGCTGGACCAGGAGACAAGCCACAGCACAGGTGTGGTCACGTGATACGCAGCTCTGTGGAGACCAAGAGCAGGGCGCTCTCGGTGCTCTGAGAGCTGATGGAGCAGGCGCTCTGAGTGCTCTTAGAGCAGACAGAGCAACAACGGAATTGGTGAAAAAAAGACTGCCTATATAATAAACCAACGTTTTTTATGTATTTAGTTGTAGTTTTTACTTCACAATTTAATCTAAGCATATAGCGACTTTTTGGAATAGCTGCATAGGAACAATCTTAACTACTTAGTAATTATACAACAATAACCACTATTTGTTATATTACCTAGCATAATTTACACAAAAGCTCCGAGTATACCACGCTTAACAAATTTAAGGTTTGTTATATTTTAAATTGTTTAACTACTTAGTGTTTAAAAAACAATGCAGTGGTTATTATAATGCTATGTTTACCTTATAACAAGCACAAGCAAATAATAAATTTAAGTTGTTTAAAGCTTAATATAATTATATAAAAGCTTAAATTGTTAATTTAAAGTCTTAGCTTAAACAAACTGCAGATAATATAAACAACAATATATAAATTTTTATTAATGTAAAACAACAGCAAAAAAAAACCATTAAACTTTTAAAGCAAAAAATGGTGAAACTTAACGGCTAACTATAAATTAAAGCAGCCAATTTTAAACTTAACAAACTAGCATAATTTAATAAAACGCAAAGTTAACTAAATAGGTTTTTAACTTAAGTTTAAGCTTACATGCGCCACTATAAGCAAAAAATGCTTAATAAACTAAAACAAGTGCTATATGCAACAGGATTTCTAACTAAAAACATTATAAAATAGTTTTAACCTATTATATACAATTACATAAATATTAAAAAAAAAGATCAACAAACAAAAACCAAAAAAACTTTTGCAAGTTTAGCAAGGTTTGGAAAAACGTTAACCAAAATATACGAAAACCCGGAGGAACAAAAACAGGTAAAACAAAAATTGTTAAGTATGCAACAAATAAAACCAGCATATAAATATATTATAAAATTCCGAAAGCAGCTCAGCAAAACCTTATAAAATAATAAAAAAAATATTATAATTATTTTTTATAAAAGACTTAAAAATAAAATCTAAAATAACCTCTACCGAGAAAAACAACTAGAAACTTTAGAAAAATATGTTGTAAAGGCAATTAAAATCAACAACCAACTATTTAAACAAAAAATGCAAAAAAAACAGCAAAACTAAGGACCACCACGAGTAGCCAATACAAAAAAGGCAAAAACCCTAGGTTTTACAGCCTCTAGTACTTACGCAGGACTTATGGAACTCAATACAACAACCAAAGGACGAGACCTAAGCAAGGTTAAGTGCTATAACTGCAATTAAAAAGGACACTATGCAAAAAGTTGCAACAAGCCCAAGAAAAAACAAAAACTTGGAGAGGCAAAACAGGCTTTATTTATAACCATTGCTATGTTAAAAATCAACAACCAATAGAGTTAACTGCAATAATAACACGTTAAAGAAGTGCTATATTGTAACATATGCAAAAAAAAAAAACAAGTATGTCCAAAGCACCCTTTTACAAAGCAATTAAAAAAAGCAAAACAAAACAAATATACTTGCAAATTTATTAATTGCTAAAAATACAATATAAGCATTAATAATAAAACTAAAAAAAATATAGCTTTTTAGGAAAATTTTACTTAAATTAACAACAACAAAAATGATTAAGAAAATATTAAACTAAAAGATCTCACATAAAAAAGGATTAAAACCTTAACATACAAGTATTAAGGATAGCCTAAGGGAGAATTTTGTCCAAAGGGACATACGTGCAGCTACACTAAATGCAACCATTAATTTAAATGAAAATGGTTGGAAAACTCTATAGCAAGATTTATTTAATAAAAAGAATGCTTTAGCAAAACATTAAACGTACAAAAATCTTAAATAAAAAAAGCCAAAACAGCAACAATTAATATGCTAAAAGCTAAAAATAACATAAAAATATGGCCATTTTTAAACAATGTATAGCAGTACAACCCAGCACTTATAATAAAAGCCAAAACAAACACCAGCAACTAACTTAGTTTAGCTACCGAGCTTATTGCCGAAGGATATTATTATAGCAAGGTTATGATAAGTTAAGAACCGGCAGAATTGATACCAGAAAACAAAGAACACAAATAGGTCCTATGGATATGCTGTGTGACACATCGATGTATAACCCATTTGCAGGAAAAACTACAATACATGTGGTTCCTAAGACGACTAAACGGGAAACTTATAATATAACCCTTATACAAAGCAGATAAAGGGAAGGTAACACTAGTATACCGAGACCCTTAAGGATTTGCAATATTTGCAGAGGACCTATAATAGCCCACGGAATACTTGCAGCAAATCCTACGTTTAAAAAATTGCACTAACAACGGATGTAAAATCCATGCACAGTAAAAGGCAATAAAATTATGCAAAACAATGAAATAAACGCAATAAATTGGCTTAAACCGACTAACGTTTAAAGAAAGAAAACTTAAAAAGGCTACAAATAAACAACAACCTATCAAAAAATTTTTAAAAATATAACCAACCTTTATAAAAACAAAAAACCCTTTATTATTTAAAAAGTAGGAAATGAGGTAATAAGGTATTATTTCAACGGAAATATATTAATACGCTTTAAGGAATCTTAGGCAGCAATTAATGCAGCTAAACGACTTGACAACATGCCAACACAGGCAACAATCAACTAAAATCAGTCGAAAAACAATCAAGGGCAGTTATAACAAATCAACAACTAACCTAAAAACCAAAGTGGCTTTATGCTACAACAGCTAAAAAAGGCAAACATATTAAAATCAATTTAGTGTATTAAGGACATAAGCTATAAGCGTTTATAAATACGGGAGCTTAGGCAAGCTTTATCTCTTTACGAGTTATTAAGCGGTTAAACATATTAATAAGGCTTAAAAACAATCCCTACCTATTTTTAACCGTTGATAAAAGTTTTATTGCGTACAAAAATGGAGTAGTTTTAAGAAAAACTGCAAAACTCTCTTTTAATATCCTCGGATATAAAGAACAACTTATGCTTGATATTACAGAAATATTTAAACATAATGTTATTTTAAGGATACTTTGGTTGTAGGAAAGCAATCTTAAAGTAAACTAAAAAACAGGCCAACTTTAATAGGATATACTAAAAAAAGAATTAGCTAATGAGAAACCTAAAACATAGGTATTAAGCAATTTTATTAAACCATTATTGCAAATCTGCATAATAATTAAAAAGTCCAAGCTTATACTTAATAATAAAGTATTAATAAAATATTAAAACTACGGCAATGTGTTTAGTGAAACATATAATAAATTACCAAAGCATGGTTTATAAAACTATAAAATTCCGCTTAAAAAAAGAGCTAAATTATAATTATTTTTATTATATTATATAAATAAAAAATAACTAAAAAAACTACAAGAATTTCTTAAAAGGAATTTAAAGAAAAAATTTATTTAATTTTTAAAATTATTAGCAGGATCACCGGTATTATAAGTACCACGAAAAACCGGTAAAAACAAAAAGCAACATTAGAAATTAATAATAGATTACTAAAACGTAAACTTTAAAATAGTTAAATTTGTGAGACCGATACTTAAAATTAACAACTTATAAAACAAATTAATGCACGCAAAATGGTTTATAGCATTTAATTTATTAAATGCATACAATTAAACAAAAATAGCATTAGGTGATAAATAAAAAACGGCATTTTGCACACAATACAAATTATACAAATTTTTAGTAATGCTTTTTAAACTTATTAATGCTTTAGCAACATTTTAGGCGTGAATAACGCACGCTTTATACAAATTTATCAATATATTTATAATAGTATATTTAAACAACATTTTAATATACTCCGAAAATCTTAAAAAACATTAAAAGCACGTTAAAAAAGTGCTAAATATGCTACAAATTGCCAAATTAAAGGTGAACCCTAAGAAAAGCGAATTTCATACACAAAAAGTTGATTTTCTTAGATTTACGATAACTTTAAGGAAAATAAAAATTTAAAAGTTTAAAATTTTAGCAGTAAAAGATTAGCCGGTACCTAAATCGGTAAGTGACGTAAAGGCATTTGTGGGGTTTACAAACTATGTCCGAAGCCTTATTAAATGGTTTAATGGACACGCCGGGCCTTTTTTAAACCTAATGAGAAAAGATAATCCCTTTAAGTAGGAAAAAAAAGAAAACAAATCTTTTGAGAAAGTCAAGGCCTTTATTTTAAAAAAGCCTGTTTAAAAGCTTTCTAACCCAAATAAGGAATTTGAAATAACAGTTAACGCTAGCAAAAAAGCAATAGGCGAACAACTAGGTTAACAAAATAAAAATGGAAAATTACACCTAGTGGCTTATTTCTTAAAAAGATTCTTAAAACCAGCAAAGCAATATACGCTACTAAACAAAAAGCTTATAGCTATTGTCCAAGCATTTAAAAAATAGGAACATTACCTTTATAAACCCAAAAAACCAGTGAAAGTATATACTAATCACAAAAACTTAACTACGTTTATAACAATAAAAATGTTAAACAAACAACAAATTAAATAAGCAAAGTTTTTATCTTAGTTTAACTTTATCATTTTTTACATTAAAAAAAAAATATATATAACAGCAGATATTTTAAGTTAATAAAGCAACCATAAAAAACCAAAAATAAAAAGCTAAGTATTATTAAAAAAAACCCAACAAGAAATCACACTTATAGCTATAACTTCATTTAATCATAATAAGTAGATTAAACAATTATGGAAAAACCATAGAATAGTTTTATAGGCACCACTATTGCCAACTAACACACCACCAACCTTTAAGCAAAGCAAAAATAAAAATAAAAGGGTATATTTAAATCCTAAACAACAACACATAATTAAAGAACTAGTGAAAGCAATGCATAAACATCCATTAGCAAAACATTAAAAAGTGTACAAAACACTGTCACAAATACAAAAGAACTACAAATGCAAAGGACTTAAAAGCATAGTAAAAAAAGTAGTTTAAAAATGTGTCCTATGCAAAAAAAGCAAGGCACCACAACACAAACCATATGGATTGCTACAACCAAAGCAAATACCAGACAAGGCTTGGAAGTTTATTGCGTTTAATTTTATTATTAAGCTACTTAAGTTAAAAAAACCAATGACAGGAGTACTTTATGATTTAATACTAATCATTGTGGAAAAACTTATAAAGTATAGATATTTTATATCATACCTGGAATTTAATACGGCAAAAGATTTGGCCTATATAATAATTAAACATGTTTTTAATAAACATGAAATTTTAAAAAAAGTAGTTACAAATAAAAGAACAACTATAGCTTTTAAGTTTTATTAATTATTAATAAAAACATTAAACATTAAGCACCGATTATTTACGGCTTATCACCTACAAACAAATAAATAGATAAAAAAATTTAATTAAACTTTAAAGCAATATCTACGCTGTTACCTTAACAAACAACAAAACAATTAGGTTAAGCTTTTGCTTATAGCGGAGTATGTTTACAATAGTTTTAACAATGAGTTAATGGAAATGTCTCCATTCACGGCAAACTACGGATTTGACCTAGAAGTGAATCAAACTGCGATTAACGGCGTAACGGCGCTTAAAGCAGAGATACGGGCGAAGGAAATCATAGGTTTACAACAGAAACTACAAAATAAACTAGTATTTTTACAAGACCGTATAAAAGTTTATAGCGATAAGCATAGGTTATTAAAGCCAACCTTAAAAAAGAGAAACAAAGTGTATTTTTTAAAGCGCAACATTAAAACAAAGCGACTAAGCAATAAGCTTAACTTTAAATAAATCAAACTATTTAAAATTAAAAAAGTTATTTTAAAAACCAACTATTAACTTAAGCTATTTAAAAAAGCTAAGATATAGCTAAAATTTCATATTTTTTTTTTAAACCAGCATTAAAAAACGCTAAACTTTAAACAAAACTAAAAGTTAAACTAAATAAAGATATATATAACATTAAAAAAATATTAGATTTACGTTAAAATAATAAAACTTATAAATACTTAGTTAAGTAAAAAAGATACTCACATGCAAAAACCACATAAAAACCTAAGAAAAACTTAAAAAATGTGATTTAAATAGTTGATTTGTTTTACCGCTAGCATTTTAACCAACCAACGCTAAAAAGGCGGGGTCGACTAAAAAAAAAGAGTTAAGCGCACCTTAGTTTATAGAGGCGAAAAAGGCAAGGGAGTTTTGCAGTCGGAACTGTTTTTGTTTCAAGCGCTTTTGTTTTTCCTTTAGGCGCTTTTGTTCCTTTAACTTTTCCAAATTTTTGAAATTTTGTTGCATTATTTTTACACCTTTAAAACAAAGGAATTTTATTTAACGGTTTAAACGTATTATTTAACCAAACAGCTTTTAAAGTTATTAAGTAACCAAACGCTTTTTTTTACTAAAACGTTAGTGTTTAGTAAAAATGCGCTTAAGCAAATTTATAAAAATATGGTTTTTATTACAAGTAATAAGGTTGGTATTATTACAGTTTTTGCAACGGTTAATATTATTTAACATTTTGCAAGTAAGGCTTTTTTTAAAACAACGGAAGCAAGGCATGACTTTAAAACTGAAACTTTTTATAGCTAGGGAGGCGTTGCAACAACAATCGGTGGAGGAAAGCGCGACGGATTTTGAAATTTGACCTGCTATGTTAACAACGAATCATGGGCAGAAGGAAAAAGAGAAACGATATTACTCACCAAAGGGAGAGGGAACGCATTAGTATTTATTGCGGACAATAAACCTGGGAGAAAGGGGATAATGTTATGAACCAACAATAGGATGGCCTGTTGAAAGACCTAAGGTGACCAAAGGACCTAATGAGGGGCACTAGGCTGGACTAGGAGATAAGCCACAGCATAGGTGTGGTCACGTGATATGCAGCTCTGTAGAGACCAAGAGCAGGGCGCTCTCGGTGCTTTGAGAGCTGATAAAGCAAACGCTTTGGGTGCTCTTAAAGCAGATAGAGCAACAATAAAATTAGTGAAAAAAAAACTGCTTATATAATAAACCAATGTTTTTTATATATTTAGTTGTAGTTTTTACTTTATAATTTAATTTAAGTATATAGCGACTTTTTAAAATAGCTGTATGAGAGCAATTTTAATTAACGTCGGCCACTTATTACTATTAAATTTTAGCCAATAACCCGTTAAGGTTATTATTTTCTGTGTATTTTTTTTTGTTTGTCGAGAACCTTTGTTTTTTAGCTCTTTTTTTTAACCCGTAGGTAATAGGTTTTATTGTACCACTATAGTACGTTGTGATAGCGTGACTATAAAAGTAATCGTTATATTTAACACCTATAGGAGTTTGTTTAGTGTATATATCGTTAAATTTAACATACCTTTTTAGTTTAGCAACTATTATAGGCTAACTAAATCACTTTTATAAATATAAAGTTTTAGGTTTTTAACTTAAAATCTTTTTTTAGGCTTTAATCCTATTTATTTCCGACTTTTTATCCTTTAATCTTTTTTGTACGTTTACTAATCTTAACTAATTTAAAAATCTAGGCCATTTCTAAGCAGGCAAGGCCTTTGTTAGCCTATCAGCTTTTATTTCCGCTAAAGGCGTATATTCCACTATAATAACTCCTCGTTTAACTTTTTGTCGTAGCTAGTAATTGTATATGTCCATATAGCATAACTTAGTTTTTAGCAAAGCGATCTCTGCTATTACTAGCTTAATAGTTTAAGTGTTGTTACATTTTACTTTAATTTTCTCTTAGTTTAGTTATATTTCTAGTTTTATAATAAATTAACTAATATATATTGTTTTTTTAACGGCTTGTGCTAAAGCAAGTAATTTGGCTTTTGTGGTTAACGTAGTAACTGTGTTTTGCTTATTTGCTTTTCAACCGATTAATCCTCCAAATAAAGTTATAGCAAATGCCTATAAGCTTTAACAGTTTATGGTATTATCAGCAAAAAAGGCATCACTTGCAACAACTAAGTTATTTCTACCTTTAAATTGAAAAGCGAAATATTTAGTTTAATATAAGTATTTAAATATTTAGTTAGCAGCATTTTAATATTTCTAACTTGGGTTTGTAAAAAACCAAGCAAATTTTAATGTTGCAAATGTAATATTTAGTCTTATTAATACTAAAGCAAAAAAAAAAGAACCGATTTTTCGTTGGTATTTCTAGATTTTATGTTAGGCAGCATAGTCTCGCCGGGGTAATAATTCTTCTATACCCATTGGAGTATAAGGGAGCTTGTTTGTAAGAAATATTAGCTTGGAAATCTTTTTAATATAAAAGGTTTGGGAAAGCCAAATTTTTTGCTGGGGCCGGTTTTAGATAATTTCTATCTTTAGGAACTATTATATTTCTTTGCCTCTAGTGATCTTGTACTTTTTTTTAAGCCGTTAGGCAAGTTAATCAACTATTGGTTATAAATGCTTTTTGTATGCAATAATCACATTATTAACGTAAAAAAAAACCATAACTTCTTCCCGTATATAACAGCATAGCTTATAAAGGACTGGTTTATACCCTAAGCTTATAAAGGTTTTTAAAAACTCCTTTTGCCATAGTAGTGGTAAAACCCTAAGTTTGTACAACGCTTTGTTAAGCTAGAGAATTGTACCCTTTTTGCAATAGCTATATAGCATACGCATAAATATTTTATTTTCGATAGGGGCATATACAAAGGCATTTATAACGTTATATTATATCATTTTGAGGTCGAACTTAGCTGCTATAGCTATCAATGTTTAAAACGATCTTCCTGCTAAAGTAGCTGCATATGTTTGTTTAAACAGCAATTCTCTTTGCTAATCTCCTTTTACAACTAGTTGTACCTTGCACTTAATAAATCTCTTATGTTTATTAAACTTATAAACGTATACCCACATATAGTTTAAGATTTAGTGCCTTTATACTAAAGGGTTTTTTCTATTAATCTCCGTTTATAAATGCATTTTATAATAGCTTTTCAGGTGATTTTTTTCAGCTTGTTTAAAAAAATGCCCTATTAAATAGTTGGCAAGTTTTTCACGCCGCTTAAAAGCATTTTCTAAAAACTTTCTGTGTAGTTTTGTTCTCTTTTTTAAGGCTTGCTTAACATTAGCTTGATTTAAGGTACGCAGTCCTAATCGCTTTATCGGCAAAGCTTTTAATTCCGCTAAAAATGCTGCTTTCCAAAGGTTAAAGCTTTTTATGCCTAAATTATTAAAAAGTTTCTAGATTGCCTTATTTTTATCATAATCATCGTAAAAATTACGGATTGCCTCATTTTTGTTATAAGGTTTACGAAGTGCCTTATTTCCGTTTTATATTATATAGCACAGCAATACTAATGGTAAACTAGGTGGTAGTGTAGGGAATAATGCAAATTTAAGCGTTGTATACAAATAGTTGTTCCTAATGCCAGCATTTAGTTTTTTTTTGTCCTTTTGAATTTGTGTTTTTATTAAAGCTATTGTTTTCTCTGTCTCTTTTTTTAGCTTTAGGTTTTTTAATATATCGTTGGATTTTATTAAAGCGCACTTATTAACTATAGCTTGTATTTTTTCAACCGTGGCCGTTTTTAAGTTGTTTTAAAAGTTTTGCTTACTTTTATTAAATACTTTTTTTTTGTTAAAACTTACGTTTTAAGTGCTTATTACCTTATTGAGGTGTGGCACCTAAACTTTATAAATGTTAAATGATTAATATTTAATTAGGTAACTAATCCAAGCCTTTAGGCCAAATTAATCTAGTTGTTTACAATGTAGCTTTATATCTGTTGTGATTACAAACGCTTTGCATCCGTATACTTTTAAGTGTGACTAGTTTAGTCGCTTGTCTAAAGCTATTGGTTTCCCTGTTTTTTATAACACTGCTTTAAAAAAAATGTCAAACGGGGTTTTTTATTTATTTTTTTATTGTAGCGTTTGATTATATAAATATGTGGCAGCTTTAAGTATCTCTAGCTATAAAAAAGTTGGTAATCTTGAGCTAATTTGTATTGTGCGCGCCTTTGCTTTTAGTACACCCCTTAAGCGTTTAGCTTTGCTGTTTTAGGCTTGGGTATTAAATGCTAAAAGCTTAATCTTAATTGCGTATGCTTTTAGCTATCTGCCTACTTTTGGCTTGTTAATTATAATCTTATTATTTGTTTTAATTATTTTAACTTTAATTTTATATTATTATTTAAGCTATATTATATAAGCGCTAATAACCTTTATAAAAATATTAGTTTTTTAGTTTAATAGTGCATAGTTTTATAATATATTAGTTGCTTAGCATATAAAAATAATATATAAAAACTTATTATTAAGTAAGGTTTTATAGTTGTAAAAGTTAATTGTAATTTTTTTTCTAGGGTTTTTGTAGTTAGCTTTTAGTGCTTTTTTAATCTTTTGTTTTATTTTAGCCATTTTGCATGCATTACACTCAACTCTAGTTAGTCCTTTAATAACCACCCCTTGAAATAAGTGCACAAAATATTTAAGTGCTTTAGGTCCTAGGTGTCCGAGTTGCTGGTGCCATTTCCAAGCATCGCTAATTAGTGGGGCCCTTTTCGTCTATAAAGTATATGTATGCTTTTTGTAAAGTTGGGTTATATGAAGAATTTCTTTGTTAATGCATAACTTATAATATTTAATTATATATTATTTATATATATTTTTGATTTTTTTAACAATTGTGTTGTTTTTTTTTTGTAGGCATATTTGCTTTTTTTGATTATTTTACCAGTATTTTTTTTGTTGTAGTTTTTTTAAAAATACCAGTATAGTGAGTAATAAAGGACAGTATGCCATATTAGGGAAGGTTATGGTAGTGTTTCTTACTAAGACTCTTATTGTTTCGTAGGCCTATATTAGTAATGGTCGGTCACCCAACCATACATAGTCTCCCGGAGAAGCAGGTTTCCAGTTTTAAATTTTGTTAGCTTGGTTTATAATCGTAATAGTGCTTCTATTGTCAAAGATCACTAAGTCGGCTAATAAATACTCTAACAAGTTAACCATAGCAAAAGCGCTAGGTATTTTGCCCATTGTTTTTTTGTAAAGTCAGTTTTAAATTTCTTTAACCGGTTTTTTTTTAGGTTAAAAGGTTTTAATCTTAAATTTCCTACGTTTTAAAGCACAGATCTTAGCTTGCAATTAAAGATCTTTTATTGCTTTGTTAACTTTTTTAGTAAAGTGCTTTTAAGGCTTAAAACCTTTGTATGCCTTCTCTGGGAATACATAATAGCACTTGGGTAAAGGGTATAATTAGCCACAGGCAGGACATCTTTTAGTATCTTCTTTTTATAACACACCACGTACCTTTCGCTTGTGCTTTGTTTTATTCTTTTTGTTTTTTTAAGAGGTATTGTTCTCCTTAGATCTTTCTCCATTATATTAAGCTTTAAAAGCTCTTTTTATCGCTCGGTATCTGGTTATAATTCAAGTAACAACAATTCAAAAGTCATTAATCAAGTTATAGTACTTTAACGTACCATTCCTAATGTTGTTTGCTTTTATAAAGGCGTAAGTACTAGACCATACAGGAAATGCCTCAGTAATAGCGTCGAAGAAATCGTTGGCCTATAAGCTCACTATCTGAGCTTTAGGTACACCTTTTTGCTCGGCCTTGCTGATAGCAATTTCCCAGTCTATAAGCCATCTGGCTACATTCTTCGTGTTCTTCAAAGATAGAAGTGCAGTCTTATAGGCTCTTCGGGCATCCTTTCTTTTGTCGGCTGTTGCCTTGCCGCAATAAGCCTTAAGGTTCTCATACCATTCCCAAATAGTGCCTTTTAAAAAGCAGCATATGGTTTTATAATGGCCTGCTACAGTTTTAATAATATAATTCTTCAGTTTTTCTAGTGATTACGCCTTTTTTTCGTATATTTTCTGCATTTAATTGTAATATGTGTTGTTAGCATTATAAGTTGTTTTGCTAGCAGCAGTAAAGTTAGATATCATTTATATTCCTCGATTTCGCTTAATCTAGATAGTTTTACCATTGTTTTGTTCGTTATTATTGCTAAATGCCTCAATAGTCTCACTTTAAGCTTTTTCGATAGTGTTTTGTTTTTTTTCGTATTTTTTAAAGGCAATCATTGGTATTTCAAAAGAAAGCATAGGTAATGTATTCCTTTTGATGTGTTTTTAAAGACCTAATGCAACTGCCTTTATTTGGAGTTTGTGGTCCCAATTAGGCCAGTTTTTTGCCTCGCTTAAGGCCGCAGTAAAGTCGGCCCTGTCGGACTTGCGGAGAGTAAACAATATAAGCATTTTAAAATGATTTATATAATAAGGTATTCTTTTCAATAATATTCTTGTCTCCTTTTACTCAAAGAGATTGGCGATAAAACTTTTAATTGTTAAATTTCAGCCAATAACCCGTTGAGGTCATGATTTTCTGTGTATTTTTTTCTGTCTGTCGAAAACCTCTGTTTTTTGGCTCCCTTTTTTAACCCGTAGGTGGTAGGTCTCATCGTACCACCATGGTACGTTGTGATAGCGTGACTATAAAGGTAATCGTTATATCTAACACCTATAGAAGTCTGTCTAGTGTGCATATCGTTAAATCTAACTACTACAGGCCCACCCTACATGTGGCCCACCCTTTAACACCACCTACCTACCACCTTTTAACTTTCAATTATTTAATCAATTCACTAGCAACAGCAATATAGCTAAGCGCTACCGACTGTTTTAAATCACTGCTATTTTCTGATATATGGCCAGCTTGAACTTGCGCTTGGCGGATTTCCTTAATACCGGCAAACTTTGAATTTAGACTTGGTGATACCCTTTTTTTTTTTCTGGCTTGTATATTATCCAGTTAAGCTTAAAGCACTTCTTTTTCCCGTTGTTCAGTAGCTAATTGGGTGTTCTTTTTGTCGAAAGCTTTATTGATTTTCTAGAATAATAACTGCTTAGTATAAGGGTTTTGATCTAGCTGGTCGAATAAGTGTAATTTGTCCTAAAGCTTTTGGGTTGTATAAGGTGTACGCTAAATTATCTGGGACTTTTTCTGGCTAGCCTGGATAACCGTATTAGGTGGTATGGTATGTGCCCTTTTATTTACTTCGTTGGTATTAATGACCAAGGGGTTTAAAAAAGGTCGGCTAATTTTAACCGGCCACAACCCAGTACTTTTTCACCCAGACTAGATATTTAATACTATTAACGCTTTTTTTTTAGCTTTAAATAACAGGCTAGAAAATTACGCTTTTTAGCAACAGATCCAATATTTATTTAACCTATATTTTTAAGCCACTTGCGGTATAATACCTTTAAAGGGCTAAACACCTCGGCGTCGAGAGGTTGGAGTACGTGGGAGGAGTGTGGCGGCAGGTATAATAAATGTACGTTATTTTAATAATACTTCTACATAAAATCGGTTGTTATATAGGAGTTATAGCCATT
Source organism: Xylaria arbuscula (assembly GCA_022385695.1). Taxonomy (NCBI): domain Eukaryota; kingdom Fungi; phylum Ascomycota; class Sordariomycetes; order Xylariales; family Xylariaceae; genus Xylaria; species Xylaria arbuscula. The sequence goes on along the minus strand of MU279366.1, from coordinate 778,826 downwards.
GCAAACTAGCAGTTTTTTTTTAAGGGAATATTAGGTGCTATTATTGGTAAAAACACCTTTTAAAGCTATTTAAGCGTAGTTTTTTCGCATGTTTAACCGTTTATATGTGTTGTAAACTTTTAACTTTTATATAAAGTTAGATTTAAAAGAAATTACTGTGCTTAAAGGGATTTTTCTTTAAAAATAACCAAAGGTGGTAAAACTTGGCCGGTTGCAGAAATACATTTAACAAATAAAGTTTATACTTTTAAACCAAGCTGTTTTTTCCGTATATATCCTCCTTTTGCACAACCTAATACTAAGCCGTTATTTTTTTAACCTTTTATAATACTACTTTTGTTAAAATTATACCGGTTTTTTAGCGTAATGTTTTATATAGTTAAAATTACTTATTTTTTAAACCAAGCTTGGATAACCTGGGTATTAACGCCATTTATGCATTTAAAATTAATCGATTTTTTTTGTAAGGTTTGTATTAAGAGGTGTCTTTTCAAAAAACGCGTTGTCTAGCTCTTACCGAAAGCTAAAGACTGATTGTCGACCTGCAGAATTCTTTTGGCAAATTCCCTTAGCTGCGAGTGGGTAGGAGATGCCCCTAAATTGGACTGGGTAGCAACCCAATCGGCTAAATGAGACTCCTATACTTTAGAAAACTTCTGCAAATAACGATAAGCTATTTTCTTTGGCTCTAAACCAGCTATCCTGTGACGAAAGGTGGTACGGGGTATGCCCCTATATTTGCTAGCATATCGTACGCTAGCGCCATTGGCAACAGCCTAAACAGCAGTCAAAACGTCATCTTCAAAATATTGCATTGATTATAATTCTAACAATACCAAAAAAAAGGGTTATGAATAAAAACTGAGAGAATTGTTAAACATTGAAAGGGAAAGGCGGTGTGATGTTGAAGGGTGGGCCACATGTGGGGTGGGCCTGTAGTAGGTGGCCGACGTTAAAAGCTAATAGGCTAACAAAGGCCTTGCCTGCTTAAAAGTGGCCTAAATTTCTAGATCAATTGGGATTAGTAAACGTACAGGAGAGATTAAAGGACAAAAAGTTAAAAATAAATAAAATTAAAGCCCAAGAAAAGATTTTAAATTAAAAACCCAAAACTTTATATCTATAAAAGTGATCCAGTCAGCCCACAATAATTGCCAAACTAAAAGGGTATGTTAGATTTAACAATATGCACACTAAACAAACTCCTATAGGTGTTAGATATAACGATTACCTCTATAGTCACGCTATCACAACGTACCATGGTGGTACAATAAGACCTACCACCTACGGGTTAAAAGAGGGAGCCAGAAAACAGAGGTTCTCGATAGACAGAAAAAAAATACACAGAAAATCATGACCTCAACGGGTTATTGGCTTAAATCTAACAGATATGTACAGCACCGGTAATTTTATATGAGGTGCTACTTACCCCCCTTTTTAATAACTTAACGGAAAGTGGGTCTATAAACTAATAATTAGTATATTTGAAATCTTTATTTAAAGAGAAATCCAATGGTATTTTTTACTATTTTATAGCTATTTTATTTAAGGCTATATAAAAAATACGCTAAAATAATCTTTGTAAAATAAAGTTTTATAGGTGGACGCTTAAATAAAATAGCTATAAAATAGTAAAAAATACCATTGGATTTCTCTTTAAATAAGGATTTCAAATATACTAATTATTAGTTTATAAACCCACTTTCCGTCAAGTTATTTAAAAGGGGGGTAAGTAGCACCCCATATAAAATTACCGGTGCTATACATATCACGTGGGTGGCCAGCTCAATTGGGTGTCCAGCTCAAGTGGGAGATGCGTTAACAAAAAAGTTAAAAAAAAGGTAATAAAATTTAACTTGAAAAATAAATATTAAATTTAATAAAAATAATAAAAATATAAATATTTTATATAAAAATTTATTATATAAAATATTATATAAAAATAATAGCTAATAATATTATACCCCACTTTTATTATATTTTATAATTTTTTAAAAAAAATAATATACGTACTTTTTTTTTACACAGTTAATAAATTTGTTAATAATTTATATATAAAAATGTTAATGTAAATTATTTTTTAAAATTTTAAACTTTTATTATTAAATAAAAAATTTAAAAAATATATATATATATATTTTTAAATTTCTTTATTAAAAACTTTAATAAAAATTTATTTAAATTTTAATTTGATTTATTTTTAGCTTTTTTTTTACTTTTATATTTATTTTTAAAAATAATATTTAAAAATATAAAATATTTCATTTTAAATATTAATTATTAATTTAAAAAAAATAGTTATAATTTTCTTTTATTTTTAATAAATAAATTTAATTAAAATTAAGCTAAAAACTTTAAACTAGCCTTTTTTAGCTATTTTATCCACTTTTATAACAAGGGTGTAAAATTTTAAGTTTTTTTAATTTTAAGTGGTCCGCGATGATGTCAGATATAAAGGATATAAGCTTATTCAGTATATTAACTGAAAGGATATTCAATGACGGACCCCTGTCAGGATGACAGGTGTCAGAATAAGCGAGCCAGTTAATTGGAGGTTCAGAAGTGTGTGTATTGTGTTCAGAGCGCGTCTTGCTGTCTCTCTGAGATGTGTACTAATAAATAGTGTGGCGGGTTCACAGGGGTTAAGCAGTCCCTGCTCACCCCCTGACATATTAGCCCGCAACAATCCATCCAAATTAACCATCAATTCTGACAACAGGGGCCCCCATACATTTCTACCTACAGACGCGGTCACTACTAAAGGACACATACATGAACAGATCAATCAATACAACACATTCAACAAAATTGCATGCCATCGCTTATATCTGACAGATGAGGTGGGCCGTGAGACCCTAGGTTAGCTTATATGGAGATGGCGCATATCGTGGATCGATAAGTGAGCATTGACATTTACAGTTTAGCTACTCAAGCTTCATCAACGGTTCCCCAATACGCTTGGAGGTATCCCTGCGAAACTGCACTCACAAATACTAATTGTAGAAGACGTGGTCTTCAAGCAGGCATCTATCATACATATATTAACTACTCTTTCACAATATCCCGGTACTCATTATCGACAGCATCATGACATCTCACAGAAATGACTGGATAGGGCAGAGTTAGTACCAGAAACCTCGGTATAGGGGTTATATGAATACTGTTGCACGAGGAGCCTACTCTGCGTGATCTCGCGCCGTATTATACGTACTTATTCTTTGTCTTCAGATATCGTGACGGTTAGTATGCTGGCTGGTTTATTAGAATCAATTCTGTTTCCTTCGTGAAAAATGAGTATCCAGTAAACTATAAACGTCCTACCTACTGTTGTCCCCTGGACGTTGAGCAGTTACATAATGCACTCGACACCTCCACTAGCTAACATGAAGTGAAACGTACAATTTCAACAGAAATGCGTAGCTTACACGTGTGGCTAATCTACTTCTGTACATACTCTACTGTAGGATCTCATTGCAACCTACATACTATAGAAGTAGCCGCACTAGCAGGGTTTTATGTTGGGGTTGACGCCTGTGATATATCCCTCTTAGAAGTAGGCTTAAACGCTACTTACACTCTTTTACTGCTACGGATATGGTTACTGCGTTGTTTATTCCTCTTCCCGAGCACTGCGTACATCTTAGACATCGTACAGTGCAGTGCAGGCTCCCTTGGCGGAATTCGAGTTGCGGAGCCATCAAGCAACTATTCCGAGTATTCCTGTTCCCTCAGCCCACGAATATAACCAGCTGACGAACATGTCCCTAAAAACTTTGCCGGTTTCGTCTCATCAGAGGGATCCATAGGCTCGTCAAGATTAAGCAGTATCGTCTGCATTACGAGCTCCTGCAATGGTGCATATAAACCCATAATAGGTGAATGAGCTATCGTTCCCACCGAGGGCCTCAACCGTAATCTTCCAATTTGTACCTTCACAATTCAAGAGTGGCCTTATGAAGTGTGGTTGACGGTAGGTGATGTATATGAGCCTGCCCGTGGGTTTAAGTACACGGGTTAACTAGGGACGCACGTCAGCCACCTCCGACCGGCTGTATAGCAGGCGATCCCCAAGGGCGGAGGGGATGGTTCTCACCTCTCTCATATACCGGCTTGTATTATCCTTCACATCAGGAGGGGGGGTCCAAGGACTCCCATGAATCATGGCATCGAGTGTCCCCTTATCGAAGGCGACATCAATAGACTGCGAAGGGATGGTATCCATTTGGCGAATGTCCATATGTTGCCATTCAATTCCTTTGGTGTCTGCATGCCGTTGAGCCATCATCTTAACGATGACCGCCGAGAAGTCAACACATAGTTGATTATGGTAACCATGTTTACTTAAGTCTTCGGGCACAGTCTATTCCCAAAGAACAATAATCAGCACTATTCTATTTTTCTATCAAAAGTCTTGTGCAAACGGTATTTAAACAAAACAGTTTGTTCATAAACAGCAGCTCAAATCCTAATCAAATATGAGGTAAAACGTGACAATGACATACACTATCGCCTGACCCCAGATGCAAAATCCGGGGGTTTGACTCCGCAGGATGGGTCTGGAAGAGAGAAAGCTTCAAGAAGCCTTCAAGGTCGGCAAATGAACGGAACCATTCGTGGAGTTGCTTGCCGGGTTGGATCTCGTTGTACCGAGTGTCCCAATACCCCGGATCGGCTAGTTCTGCGAGTTCATTATCTGAATCCATTGGTGATGCAGGCAGACAAAAATGAAAAAACCAAGGCAATATCAGTTGAAATGAATTCTAGACAGTAGAGTTATGTTTAGAGCAGAGATTGCCCGGTAGTACGGTAGAACAGTTTCGCAGGTAAGACCTGGGAACCCGATGGATGAAAACTGTGGTGGATGAACCAGGTCTGTATTGGAGTTGTAGACGAGATGGAGGTCGTTACCGTATCTACTTGTACAGGCCGCTACTTATAGTGGGTGTGTGGGTCACCTGACCAGGGTAGGTAGTGCCTCACAAAAGCCTTGTGAGAGCCTCAGTTGTCATCGCGGCCCAATACCTACCTAGGTAAATACTTGTGATATGCAAGTATCTTTGCTCCGCAGATAGAATTTGCCACCTAGATGCCTAAATATTACCAGTATGTGAATATGTATGTATGAATACTTGAATATTTCAAGTACTAATGCTTGTCGTACTTACTTAGATCTGTAGGATTAGGTGAGATTGGCCGCCAATCGCACGGAATCTTTTCCAGACATTACCCTAAACCAGGTTCGGAAGGTATCTTCAGCCTCGTTATATAAAATGGGTTAAATTTTTGCTTTTGTGGAAATAGTAACAACATTGATAGTTGGAAAACCTACATTCTCCCACTCAAAGGTCTGAAACTAGGTGTTTTAAGCTAGGAAGATAACCATTCAATAGTGAATTAAGAGTTGAATTTGTGGATTTATAGCGATTGATAGGTATCGTAGGATTTGGTAGTGTTTTAAAAGTTTGAAGTTTGTAAACTACATATCAACAGAATGTGAGTGCAGTATTTCTACACACGCGTCTGCCGGGGGTGCCGAAAGAGGGTGGTATTTGTAGCATCTGTGGCGAATGGGGCGTCCGCCACGGATTCAGGGCCCATGTAGGCTTGATTCACCGCAACTTGGGCACTACTTGCTGCGATGCGGGCAGGCAGGCTCAGCTTATGGGAACCAACAGTCGCCGCCGTGACCTCCGTCATTGCTATGAATTTATATCCACAGTTCTTCTTCATGCTCCAAACTTTCCTTCGTGTCCTATGCAATCGAATTAGTCATTTATGATATAATCTAACGGCAACAATGGATACGTCCCTGAAGGATCGCGAGAGACGGAGAGATCGGTTCCTTGACCTTTTCCAACTTACTCGCCGCGAACGGTCACGCTCTACGTCCTCCAGCGTCTTGAATATCGGCTATCCGGAGACTGTCGCAAATGATGTTGCCCCAGATGCTGTTGCCGCAAATACTAGTGCTTTCGGTACCAATAAGTCAGTGGGCTGGATAGAACGGTTTTGCTGTGGACGAGCACTATGCTAACGAGTGAAATCAGAAACATAACAACAGCTAGAAGTAATCACGATACTCCGCTACCCCTCACCCCGCTCTCACGGCCCGTTCCGCAATCCCAGTCAGGGTCCACCTCGACAGAGCCCACCCCGGCAGATAATACCCCAGAAGACATTGCTTCTCACCATGCTCCTCTAGCCGTACAGGGGGCAGATGTTTGGAGCATAGCCTACCGTGAAGCTATTGCAAGTTTTAGCAAGGATGAGCAAGGACAAATCAAGCACGACGAAAACTTCAAAGATTTATTACAGAAGCTGAACAAGATCGACGAGGCCAACAAGAGCGAATCTAGTTTTCAACGAGGCCTCGACCGCTTGCAGGGGCCGCTAAAGACATGCAAACTGGTGCTGGACTTCGCAGCCCCATTCTTGAGCATGGAACCAACTGCGGCAACAGCTGTCGGTGTTGTCCAAGGGGTGACTACAGTAAGTCTAGGCCCTCGCTGACATCCGGTTATACTAGTGGAAGTCTCGCTAATTCTGCTTTCACCAGGTCGCTATAGGCATCTGTGGCGCTGCTTCAGAATTAAGCGACGATATTAGGGAAATGCTTGATCGCATCCCGTACATTGACAAGTGCGATTTTCTGAGCAGAAGCGGGGATGGCGATCGTGACTTACACGAGGTTAGTGGTCATTTCGATTTGATACTTGGAGCTTGAGTCCCAAGTTAATTCGTCGTTGTGTAGGGTCTGGTCCGTGTATACAAAGAACTATTGAACTTTTACTTAGCTGCATTGGATATTTTAAACAGCAAGTACTACCTTCTGAAAGTAGTGGCCAACCATCTTCAAACTCGACTACCGACAATTGTTGAGCAGTTCGTCTACCACGCGGAAAAGCTCAACGACCATATTCAAACTAAAACACTCGAACTCGTCCAAGGCCTCACACAGATGATGCTAGATCGGAAAGGTGAATATTTGGCAATTGAGTTGCCTCTGCATTAGCCGCAATGCTAATCTATTGTCTAGTTCAGGAACTCTTGGGTGGTACAAAGGAAGCAACTCTATTCCATTGCAGTATCAGTGATATCAGATCAGATTTTGCTTGTTCGTGGATATCTCAAGAACCCAGATTTAAGGAATGGTATTCCTCAACGACCTCCGAAAACCTCCTGTTATATGGTCGCATGGGATGTGGCAAAACAGTTACAGCAAACTACATTATTGACGAGGTCATTCGACTAAATAATACACAATTCCCAAAGCCTCGAACATGTTACCATTACTGCAAACCGGATTCATCTAGCAGCTCGGTAGATATCTTGTCTAGCCTCATCCTACAAGTTTTGAGTCAGAAGGGGGACTTGGCGAAGAAAGAATTTTGTGACTGGTACGATGAAAGAAGGCGATCCCAGCCCATAGATCCAACACAGTCTTTCAACGAGTTGAGGGCTCTCCTCGAGGAATTAGCTGATGAGAGACCGCTTTATGTTATCTTGGACGGCCTCGACGAGTGCACCACGGATACTCTTGAAATGCTTGTCCCTTTCATTAGGGACTTTCCAAAGAAAACACCTGTGAAGTTTTGTTTGACTGCTCGGCACTCTCACGACATAATCGATATATTGCGGGAATCGAGTTTTTGCATTCAAATGATAGAGGATTCCGAACGCGATGCAGCCATCGTTCGCCATATGGTCAAACTAAAGCTACCCCAACTCGATGAAAACTTGCAATCAGAAATAATCACACAACTCACTGCTCAGGTCGGAGGCTCTGCTATCTGGATAAAGGTGTCTATTGATCTTCTTCGACAGCACTACGACGAGATCGACAACATGGAAGACCTTATTGACTTACTAAAACGCGAAATCTGTTATTCTGAATTATCACAACTGTACGGCAAGCTATTTTCTCGTATCGCGACCACATCTACTAAGAAATATGTACTCTGCACAGCCTTGGAGATACTAGCTGTTGCAAAGAGACCTCTCCTTTCTCAGGAGTTGAAATGGGCCATAGCTTTCGAGCGGGATCGAAAGAAGGTCCTTTCAGAAATTGATAAATCGGTAGAGAAAGCTCCGGTAAAGTCGGTACTGTCGTGGCTGCGACCTTTCATCAGTTTGATAGATGATGAAGACCCAGCTAAGAGCTATGTCAGGCTTGCGCATGAGTCCATCCGAGAGCTTGTCCTGGAGAGTTCTCCATCCAGCTGGGGATATCTGAACATGGAGGGAAAGCCAGCTCGAAGAAGCGAGTTGGAGGCCAAGCTTCTGGCTCTCTGCGTGGAATACCTAATGCTTGATGAAATAGATCAGAAAGACCTATTTAATACAGAGCAGCGTGACACACAGATATTTTGGGATGCCCTCCCTATCGGTTGTGCCGACTCAGATGACAACGCGTCAGACCATACTGACTCAGACGATACTGTTCCCATGTACTACGACCCTGTTGTCCAAGGTTTCGGCGGGTTATTTGCCTACTCCTCTTGTTTCTGGATCGAACACTTAAGGCACACACCAGTAGAATCGTTTCCCACCATCTCAACCATTATCGCATTGACAAGCGCCAACTCTAGGCGACTTAGTAACTGGTACCAGCAGTCATGCCGCCCTGATTGTACGTTACTGTCTAAATGGACGGAGAGAATCCACCGACTCGATCCCCTAATCTTCATATCGCTCCATGGCCCTATTCATATGCTTCAAGAGCTTTTGGGAAGACCCATTTCAGAAAGCTATTTTGCCCGCAATTCGGTTAAGATTGCTATTGAAGAGATCATAAGATGGGGAGATATTTCGAGATTGAAATACTTTGTTGAAGGCCCGCAGCGTGATAATCTCCGAAGCCTAGTATGCCATCATCTGATGCTCCATTGGGAGGAGCGAAAGGGCCTCGGGCAAAAAGATGACCAGAAGTGGGATGAATGCTTTGACCTTGTTCTACCATCCTCCGAGGAGTTGATAGAACAAGAATCTGGCAATGAGTTGCTCTGCGTAGCTGTCCGCTTCCGTTGCTTCCCAATTATTAAGAAGCTTTTTGAGGCAGCTGACAGCAACGTAGCACTACGCAATGAGCTTCTTTGTAGCCAGTTGAGGGACAGTCGTCAAAATCAAAATTCGTCTCCATACGAACACCAGTCTGTTGGGATAGCTGTGCGTAATAGCGATCTTGAAATTTTGCGTTACTTACTCAGCCAGGCGGGGATTGAAGATCATCTAAACCATGTTGATACTAGAGGCTCTGGCGTCCTACACATTGCCGCCAAAATGGGGTGCCTGGAGGTGTTTAAGCTGCTTGTACCACTCCTGAAGGCTCAAGTAAATAGGATCACCGAGTTAGGTGACACAGCGCTGGATGTTCTGGTATTCGGAAATCCCACCCCCGGCCAAATCGAATGTGCCAAGGTCCTCTTGATCGAAGGCGAAGCGGATGTGTCGAGTGGCCGTAGAGAAGGGGGGGCTACTTTAGATTGGTTTCACCCCCTTCGTGCAGCTGTCAGGGCAGGTTCTATTGAGATGTGCCGTGTTCTGATAGAAGTCGGACACGCCGATCCTTGTGTTGCCTTCAAGGTAGACGACGAGGAAGCTTCGTTGCTAGACCCGGGAAATTTTAACGAAACGACCGACCGTGAGAAAGTAAGGAGGGACATATTAGCAATGCTTTGTTCGTTCGCCGGCGTTAAATTTCCATGAGAGATATGACCAAGAGGAGAGAGCATCAATTAATGAGGACCGGTTACAGTGTGAACTCGTTGGTACGTATCCTCCCGCAAGATCAAACCTCGTTATCTAGGACTTCTGGGCAAGAATTAATTGCGCGAGCTACGAAGATCGCATCGTGGTAGTGAGTGAGCGGGATTGGAAGATACATCACTTGAAGAATGCATGTTCAGGTTCAGCTTATTAGATTACCGACAAGACTCTCGCATATCTTAAATACGCTGCAAATCAGAGCGCGGAAATACTTCAGTTCAAACAAGTATATTCACGCTATATTCATACTGTATAAAACCAGAAATCAATTATGTGAGAAGCAAAGTCTTAGGCCACTTATCAAGTTCTCTGAAAAGACCAAAATAATCTCACGATGCATATGCCCCAAGACTGGAAACTTACTCAACAACTTTTTTTCATTAATTTATAATCGTCCAGTTTGATTAATTGACCTACTTGGTATGACAGCCCCTTTATCACCAAATCAAGTAAAACGTACCAAACATGGGCCGACTTTGTAAAGCGTCGAACAAGCGCTAGCTACCTTGACGTGACGATACGGTTGACTTGTGTCCATTTGCTTCTTATGAGCCATGTAGCGTGAAACAAGTGTAACTTATCCGTTGGCTGTAGTATCAAGAGGAAAATCGCCTGTGTGCCCTCGTCATCGAATTATATCGCGACACAACATCACTCTGTGAATCAGTGACAGCCCAGTAACTATTAGGTAGCAAACATGGATTGATCGCTCCAAAACGGCTTTCATACTCTTGGTGAGATGCTCTCAACTAGTGTTTAGAAGTTAAATATCATATTTCATAGTTTCTAGTAATGAACACCTCAATTCAGAATACCATGGAGACATTTAAAGGAGTGTCCCCTCATCGCCCACTGAATGAGAATGGAAAAGAAATCCGCATAATAACCCTCCTGCCTAACAAATTCAACGCACCAATAGAATGCGAACTAGTACACATCACCCTCGAACCAGGAGCAGACTACGAAGCAATATCCTACAGCTGGGGAAACGCCACAATCACCAACCCCATCCTCCTCGATGGAAAGCCATACCCAATAACCCTAAACCTCCTATCTGGCCTGCGCTACCTGCGTAGAGAAATCTCGTCGCGCCGCCTCTGGGTCGATAGCCTCTGCATCAACCAAACGGACCTCGCCGAACGCAGTCGCGAAATCCTGAAGATGCGCACCATCTACAAGCTCGCGCGCAGTGTGCTGATCTGGCTTGGCGACTACGATCCTTTCACACGACTGCATGTGAAGCGGATATTCGACTACGTAAACCGCCTCGCAGCCTGTGCCGACGACGACCAAGATGCCGCGCTGATCCGCACTACCGGATGGGATGAGCTGTGGCACATGCACGGCGAGCTGCGGGACTTCGTCGCTTCGCGCGAGTGGTTCCAGAGAGTCTGGGTCTTGCAGGAGATCGCCGTGCGGCCGAAGCCATATGTCAAAGATGTTTCCAGGGCGCCCGTGTTGATGTGCGGTGATTTGACACTCCTGTTTCCGTACTTACGGGCGCTTGATGAATATTGGGTTACGAATACCGAGGATCGCCGCATTGGGCTGCCCCCGATTTGTCCTACACTTGATCGTATGCGGGTTATTTGGTATGGGCATCAGAGTATTGTTTTGCGTGAGGAGGAGTCGAGTTTGGCGCAGCGGTTTGCTTGGGTTCTTGCGCTTGTTGCTGCTCGGTTTCATTCGACGGTATGCGTTCTGTCTTTTTTACTTTCTTGTTTCTTTTTTTATCCCTGTCAAAACAGGAATAAGTTTTTTTACACTCGAGTTGAAGTGGAATTTCCTCGAAATTAATGCTAGAGTGGTTGTCTAATACTTAGATCTCGCAGAACCAGCGTGATATCATATACGGGACACTCGGTCTCCTAAACGCAGACCCCTTACCAGCAGAACTAACACCAGACTACCGCAAAAGCGCCAACCAAATCCTTACAGAATGCGCTTCGTACATCATAACGAATTCCCGCATCCTTACCATCTTGCAGTACAATTCGATGCGAACCAAGGGTCTCCCAACGTGGGTGCCAGACTGGAGACATGACTCCTGGTGTCCCATAGTCTTCGGAGCCTCACCGCATAGCAAAAGTCATGCGCGTGTGTTGAGCGAAATAGGGGCGCTCGAAGTGGACATCGTGCCCATCACGGAAGTAATTAACGTCGGACCACAATTAAAGCGCGACGAGTTAGCAGAGAGCGTGCCTATTGCCTGGTCCAACTTCTTGTTAGATGCCGAAGAACAATTGACTGAGAAGGAAACTCGAAACTGGGGATATGATACTTTTGGCAAGGCGCTTTGGCAATTATTATTGTCATTCGACCTAAGTCGTCAGGATCTGCACGAGCCGGGGTGGCATCTCGGTGTAGCCGAACACGTTCCCCCATTGTTTTTCCGCGAACAGCGAGTCTCAAATCCAATACACGGCCCAGATGATAATTTCCTGGAATCAACCTTATCAGCATTGGAGTCCAACATACCTGACAAATATCTGTTTCGGGGTAAGGATGACTCGATTGGTGTTATGTGCCAGTCTGACGTGGAGCCTCGTGAAGGTGATATGGTATGTACAATTAAAGGATCTTATGCCGACTTTGTTCTACGGGGACATTCAGATGGGTATAAGATTATTGGGAGATGTGAGAGGAATAAACGTGGTGATATCGCCATTGGTGATATTGGGTTACACAGATGGGCTGGGACCACCCATTTATATGCATTTTATGAGGAACTTTGGATCAATGACGATGGACGTCGGATCCTGATATACTAGGAATACATATTTCATGAGGTAAAGGGGCTTCTAGTTATCGTGTCAATAGTGATGTAACGGTAAGTCATGATTCGCAGTCATAATTCAATGCATGTAGGTAGTCGAGAGGTAGCTGATAATGTATACTAGGCGGTAAGTTGAAGTAGGGTACCGTAGGTAAAAAGTTCTTTCTCCCCCGTGGCTAGAGATTTTGATCATCCCGAGCGGCCCTACCAATATTATCCTTCTACTCGATGCCATAATCAAAATTTCTGCTCCCTTTATTCCACGCTTCTTTCCCATATCTCTGCCGAACTGCTTTCGTCAACACGCTAGCACAATCAGACTGTAAATTCAAGTCTGATGGCTCTTCTGCAATATTGTTGCCCGTACTTGAAGCATTGGACAATGCAGAAATTCCTCCTTTTCGATGCATGTATTTCCTCGGGGATAGCTTAGTCTTCTCAAAGTCTAATGTAGTTGATAATTGCTGAGCTTGTGAGTCTGTGAATGGTTTTATGTGCTCATCGGGTGGGGCTGGCGAAGCTCTTTGCGGTTGTTGCTGATGTCTTCGATCGTTGGGTTCACGACTCCCATAGCTTGGTCTCTCGTCCGAATTCGCCTTGTGGCGATACTCTTCGTACTTGTTATCGCGACTTGGGGCTCGATTGGTACTCAATGAGGACTGTTGTGTATCTATGGCTGAGCCTGAGACGTACGATTAGTTAGATGTAGCCGATTCTAATGACGCAAAAGGATTCCTTACCCTCATGACATCTTGATTGAACTTCGCGAGGTTTTGACATCGTATCAGATAGACGTCTACTCATACTTTCCACTTGTCGGGATCCATTGTAATGGTCATACTTTTCACTCTGCTTGCCACCATCATGGTATTCCGGCATTGTCATGGAGAAACCTCACCCAGCCAACATCTACTCCGCGACTCCAGTCTGGTTCCCGGGGTACTGGGTCAGTAGGAAAGTTGGGTCGGTGGTGACTGGAAGATGATTCATGGACAGGGAAACATGAAGGGCGACACTAGGATGTCTATGAATTGGCGCTTGAAGTGGCCTGTCTATGTGCTGAAAGGGGTTGGTTGCGTAAGGTATCGAGGAGTCGACGAGTATGAGATCAAAAGAGATAGACATTGGAGAGTGGTAGCTGCAATTGTGTGTGTTGACTCGCACTTTCCTCTGTTCAAATAAACAGACTTTAATGTTATTTGCTTTGGAAAGGGCAGCACACATTCACTCAGATATCTACGTAAACAAATAACACACAGCCGTGGCTCAGGGTCGAGTTGGGCGAGTTACGGACCATTAGAAGCAAGCGGAAAATCTACCCTTCTCAAAATTCATTCCTATAAACCGGGCTCTCGGATTTTGAGAGACAGTGGAGCATTGAAAAGGCATTGAAAATATATCGCCTTGTGTCTACTAACATAGAAGGAGGGAATATCAAAGCGAGTTCTGGGTACTACATGAGAAGAAATTATAATTTCACGGATAACAATACATATAAATATCTAAGCTCTAAAAAAGAAGCAGCCCTAAATGAAGAGTGGAAAGAAACAGTCTTGTATATGAAGCAAGAACAACTCCCCGTTAGCGGGTATAGATAATAAATCCCACGCACATGTCTAGGCTACGCTTGTTTATGTTTTCCGAAATGTCGCATTCAATTGTGCAGAGGACATACCCCGAAAGTAGGGCCAGTGGCGCACGATCAGCTTATTAGTGTAGTTGCAGTTGCAGGACCTGACAAGAACGACATTACCAACAACATGTTGTCATCTAGACCAGTGGAAAGTGAACATCACCGATGCACAAATTCTACATGAAGCCGACAATGCTCAATCAAGGCATAGGCGTAGCTGATTCTTTCTATCAAAATCTCGAGGCATGCTAAGCTATCATCGTAAGAAGAAGTTAGGAAATCATGAAGGCATTGATCAGTGAACGAAGACTACCTAATTCATATTTCGTATGTCATACTCGACTTCTCTCAGTAAGCTGTGTATCTAGATTGACTGAGATATCCGCCAGGCAATATACGGTTCATGTATGAGCCAAGTAAGAGATTCTTGAATGATGATATTATACATTGAAAAGCAACTTTCCGGATGGGCATAATTATACTTGTCGTCAGAGTTTGCTGGATGTTAGTGGCCGCGTGCCGAAAAGGGGTAGGTACAAGGTACTCGGGCAGTATTTACAGTACGGGGTCCCCAGCTCACCTTACCCACCCGGTCCGGCTAGACGAACGGTCTGGAATCAGGGCATGTACCCACATTTATAGCGATCTTTAGGGACGGAGAAACTAAAGATCCAGCCACAGTCAGCGATTACTTACTGCCCCAGCTCTGCCCCAGTGGACTGGATCACATTAGGAGCCTCAATACCCCACCAAGACATGACATTATACCAATCATCAGGTGCTGTGATCTGTTAATAGCGAACACTATCATTCCATCGTTACATTCCACATACTTTACCTCCCACTCCCGTCTCTACGAACCACCCCCTATTAGTTATCGCAGTATCACAAAGTCCGAACAACAGAGCAACCCAATCTCGCCATGGTCCTTCAAGACCTCGGGCGACGCATCAGCGGCGCCTTGCACGATGCCACCCGAGCTCCTAATCTCGACGAGAAGGTATGCGATCAGAACCACCCCTCGTATATGCGCAGATGCAGCGGTGCAGTCGCAAGCCCGCGCTTCCACGGCCCAGCTGACATGTCATGATCAATCACATAGGCCTTCAAAGCCATGCTCAACGAGATATCAGGAGCCCTCCTCGAAGCCGACGTCAACGTAAAACTCGTCAGCCGCCTCAAGAACTCCATCAGCACCACCGTCAACTTCAAAGATCTCCCGCCAGCCGTCAACAAGAAGCGCCTCATCCAGAAGACCGTCTTCGACGAACTCGTCAAGCTCGTCGACCCCCACGCCGAACCTTTCAAGCCGAAGAAGGGCAAGTCCAACGTCATCATGTTTGTCGGTCTGCAAGGTGCCGGAAAGACGACGACATGTACGAAGCTCGCCCGACACTACCAGGCGCGAGGCTTCCGTGCCTGTCTTGTTTGCGCCGATACTTTCCGAGCCGGTGCCTTCGACCAGTTGAAACAGAACGCCACGAAAGCGAAGATCCCCTACTATGGTTCCCTGACAGAGACGGACCCCGCCAAGGTAGCGCGCGAAGGCGTCGACAAGTTCAAGAAGGAGCGCTTCGAGGTTATTATTGTCGATACGTCCGGTAGACACAGGCAAGAGTCTGCTCTGTTCCAAGAAATGATGGATATCCAGGAAGCCGTCAAACCGGACGAGACTATCATGGTGCTCGACGCTTCAATCGGTCAACAAGCAGAGGCACAGGCAAAGGCATTCAAAGAGGCAGCAGATTTCGGAGCCATCATCATCACGAAAACGGACGGTCACGCAAGCGGAGGTGGCGCCATATCCGCCGTCGCGGCTACCCACACACCGATCGTGTTCATCGGCACAGGAGAACACATGCTAGATCTAGAGCGCTTCGCACCACAGCAGTTCGTCAATAAATTATTAGGCATGGGCGACATGGCAGGGCTGGTAGAACACGTCCAATCATTGAAGCTGGACCAGAAAGAGACGATAAAGCACATCACAGAAGGCATATTCACAATACGAGATTTGCGCGACCAGCTGAGCAACATAATGAAGATGGGACCCCTCTCGAAAATGGCCGGTATGATCCCCGGCATGTCCAATCTACCGGGCATGGCAGGTATGGACGACGACGAGTCGAGCGCCCGCTTAAAACGCATGATCTACATCTGCGACAGCATGACGGAGAAGGAACTCGACAGCGACGGCAAGTTGTTCATCGAGCAGCCGACGCGCATGACACGTGTAGCCTGCGGTAGCGGTGTTAGCGTGCGCGAGGTCGAGGACCTGCTCTCGCAGCAGCGCATGATGGCTGGCATGGCGAAGAAGATGGGAGGCAGCATGAAGAACATGCAGAAGGCGCAGCAGGCCATGGGCGGCGGCAACAAGGCGCAACAGATGGCTGCCATGCAGAAACGGTTGCAGAGTATGGGGGGTGCCGGGGGTGGCGGTATGCCGGATATGGCCAGCCTTGCGCGCATGTTTGGAGGCGGTGGCGGAGGTGGGGGTATGCCTGGACTTCCGGGCGGTATGGATATGCAGAAGATGATGGAGAGTATGGGCATGGGGGGTATGATGGGTGGTGGAGGTGGTCGTGGAAGGCGGTAAAAGGCAACGTTAAATAAAAATGGAAAAAAATGTGAATATGAATATGAATATGATACCAATACGACGACCACTAAAATCCATCCTGCTGAGGGCTACGGGATTTAACTGGGGCACAAAACGGCATGGCATGGCACGGCATCAGGATGTTGAAAGTGTATGTCGACTATAAGCATACAAAGTGACCTGATATTTTGGGTATATTTTAATACCTGTTGTACGAGAGCGTCACAGAGAAGGCAAGGCTTCCGAGAACAGCGTATATTGTAATGATAATCATGATCATGATAATGCTAATAATAATAATAATAATAAATGTCACATACTGGATATAAGGCTATATGGGACCTATCTCAACTGCGTATGAGGCCATTTACTTCACACCCATTTCATTTCTTTTTCTTACCTTCTTAAGATTTAGTCTTGTATGATACCTACTATCCAAAATACATGTTATAGTAGGTAATCTAGCAATGCACTACAGGGAGGGTCCGTCATTGATTCATCGGGCTCAGTTCAACATGCTCGGTTGACACAGTAGGGCTCATACAGAAACAATATACAGACTGTAATCTACAGGGAATAGTATTTCGAAAGCCCCCTTTCCATATCTTGACACATTGATAGGCTCACCTGTCATATGCCTTGAAGAGCCATTCTGGAAACCTTACATCAGCCGTTGCTTCAAGTTGGGTTCCATCTGCAGACACGTCCTTCACTAGCCTTTCTATCACATTCCCTGAATCGTCTCGTTACACATGTCTATGCTCTTCCGAAGTTTTCCTTGTCTCCCGTAACATCTCGTTAGCTCCATCATCGACACTATCCTATCTGGATGGAAGTCGTGGCTTCGTGAAGACATGTGTCTTTGGTCGTGGATTAGTTTTGTGAGTATTTTCTCCGCTTCGGTATAACGTTCCTGTTGAATCATCATGATAGTAAGGATCTGCTTCCCGAAAAGAACGCCTATATGGCTGGCGCTAATAGTAGCGTTGCGTTCTACAATAGCAAGGGCATCTGAGATCAATCGTTCTGCTTTATCAGCTTGTCTTAGAGCTCCGAGGACTGTGGCCATATTCCCCATTGCCATTAGAGTCCAAGGTGCCTCTTTGCCCATCTTCGCCTTTCGTGTTGCAACAACCTCTTCCATAAGTTGTAGCGCATGGGTCCATAAAGCTTGGTCATCGATGAGGATAGAGACGCGAGCGAGATTTTCTTTGGCATAGGTCGGAAGTAGATGTTCATTCCCAAGAATTTCTCTCATCCCTTGAAGCGCATCGGAAAACAACTCGAAAGCCTCGAGTATATCTTCTCGTCGCGCAAACTTCATCACGGTTCTCCATAAATTGTTCATTGCTTCCAAAGTATCGACATGCTTCGCACCCAACGCTTTCGTCAGGCCACTCACAACCTCCACCTGCAGCTCCCTTGCCGTCCTGAAGTCGCCCTGTTGCCACAACGTAGTGCTGAGCTTGTGTAGTGCCCTCAATGTGTCGGGGTTCTCGCGGCCAAGATGCTTTTCGCATATTGTCGCGATACTTTGCTGAAGATTGAGTGCCTCGTTGAGTCTTCCTTGCTCCCAATACACACCAGCAAGCGCTGCCTGCGCAGCTCTGGTACGAGGGCTTTCCAAACCGAGAGCGAAGGAAAGAGATGCGACCACTTCGGCGAAATGCAGTTCGGCCTTTTGCAAATCGCCGCACTGCGCATAGACACGACCAAATTTTGCAGACATCCGCACACGATGTGCATTGACAGGAGAGATCTTCGTAAACCGGCTATAATACCAGTACTTTTTGGATTCCAGGTCCATCTTAATACTGATTTCCGCGCGGCATGCCTGTATGTGGTCTATATGGTGCAGAAGGCAAGCATGGTGCAGCTCATCCTCTGTTCCTGTCCCTAGAGGGGGCAGAAGAATGGATGCTGATATTACGTGGCTGGCGACATCAGCCCAAAGGGCTTGGTGTCGAAGTTTCATGCGAGGACTTTCTCTTGCCCAATCGTGTACTACCGGGTCTTATAAAGACAAGAGGTTGTTAGTATAACCGCAAAACCTACTGAAATGAAATATGGAATACTTCGAATCCTACTTACGCATCGTATAAGTCTGGTTATGCTCATTGTAATAGATGAGTGATAGTTTCTCCAACTCGCTTAATGCACCACGAATGCGATCTTCTGCTGCTGCTAGTCCATAGATTTGTTGCCGAACATGGAGTATGGATGGTAAGGGGGGAAGTGTATTCGCACCAACCATAAACGTAAGAATAAACGTAAGTGTACTTCGTAGTTTTTCGACTAGGCTTGGTTGTCTATGAAAAGGATTTAGTGTTTCCTCTGTGGCGACAGTCTTCTCATGCTCCGCTTCCAATTGGATATTTCTTATCGCCTTTGTTAATATAACTGGTGATAAATCATCTCGGTATAGAAAGCCAAAGATGTGTAGTAGCTCAATGGCGTCAGCGGCCTCCGTTCGGTTCTGTTTCTGTTCGAGGCGTTGATACAAGATCTCGTAGGTTGTCCATATCGCCGCTTCCTGGTTCGTAGCATGCTGTACTTTCCCTTTGTCGCGAAGACTCTCCCAGTTCCTCTTATACCATCCAAGATAATCCTGCAAGCTACAGAGCCTGTCTCTGATTGCGGCTCCGGCATGTACTATGGCTAAGGCAAGGTGGCCAAGCTTTTCCGTGATGTTCTTCGCCAAACTCTCCCATGACGACTCCCATGGCGTGGGAAGAGACGAGGCCTTCAAGAGCAAGCTAGATGCCTCATCGAAACGAAGACCGCTGAAATCATAATATCCAGGTTCCACGTTTCCTAGCACCCTCAAGGCCCTATTCGTTGTTGTAATTAGAATATAGCCACCCATACCTTTAGGGAAGAAATTCTCGAGTTGAACGTAGCTATCGTTCGCATTGTCAAACAAAAGCAACCACGGTTCCGCAACCGTAGAAAGCCAATCCAGAGCAGCGTTGGCACTTGGGTCTCTACCTGCCAGCTTGGCTATGTCACCAAGGCTTTTCTTAATGCTTTTCGCCGAGCTTCCGTCGATGGAGAACACGCCCCAGAACCTAACAGAATTTCATTGGTGTAGGTACCAAATATAAGTGATGAATGTGTTATATTGATGTCGGCGAATCTAGACTATTGGTACCTCTGCTAGTGGGCTAAGTGTCTCCGCCATTGATACCCCTTCAGTCAATTTACCGAAAAAGCTTATATCCCTTATATCTGACAGTAGGCAACGACCAGAGATAATCTTCCACGAGCGTGCGGGCACTGACTATCAGAATACTTACACTAGAATCACAGAAAAACTCCTGCAGACTCAGACAGGTCCGTCATATCAGAATTAACGGGTTCATTTAGATGGATTAGCACGGGGTCCGCTCAACCCCTGAGCCCGCCACACTGTTTACTAGGACACACCTGAAAGTGACAGCAAGACGCGCTGTCAGAGAATACAGCACAATACACCCTCAATTGACTGGCTCGCTTATTTCTGACAGTGATGCCTACGCAATCTTTATTTTTATAATTATTTTTAATTGTGTTTGATATCCCCTCCATCCATTCATTGATCATCACACTATTCATTCCTATATAGCCTCAATCTATATGTGGACCTTCACTATGCCATAAAAAAACCGCAAGAAAAAGAGATAGATATGTTTGAATCTTTGGTAGCTCGACTCAACCCATTCCATGAACATGACGAAAAAGACAAAGGAATACACACCCTCCGGAAAAACCGACGACGCCGATGATACTGGAAAGACTGAATGGTATATAACTGTGGAGAGATAGATCATGATTTGCATTTGATTTGGTGTGGTTTGGTTGCTCATGCGAGGCTGTAATCCGCTGAGTAGTCTGTTGTGTCGTAGCTGGAGACGTAGGCACTTTGGTCTACATATGCAGATTGATCCACGTACGCGGATTGGTCGACATATGCGGATTGATCTGTGTAGGCAGACTGGTCAACATAGGCAGATTGGTCGACGTACGCTGATTGATCTAGGTATGCCGATTGATCGACATATGCGCTCTGGTCAACATACGCGGACTGATCCGTGTAAGCACTTTGGTCGACGTATGCACTTTGATCGACATATGCAGACTGGTCAACATAGGCAGATTGATCGACATAAGAAGACTGGTTCGTCGTTGCGCTTTGGTCTATATAGGCGCTTTGGTCTATATAGGCGCTTTGGTCTATAGTTGAGCTTTGATCTATGTAGCTGTCCTGGTTGACCGTACTACTTTGATCGATGTAGTTGGTCTGGTCGACTGTGCTGCTTTGGTCGATGTAATTCGCTTGGTTGGTTGTTGAACTCTGATCTATGTAATTGTTCTGATTGATTGTCGAGCTTTGGTCGATATAGTTATTCTCGTTGACTGTACTGCTTTGGTCGACGTAGTTGTTCTGATTGGTCGTTGAGCTCTGGTCAATATAGTTATTCTGGTTGATTGTCGAGCTTTGATCGATGTAGTTATTCTCATTGACAACCGAGCTCTGGTCGATATAGTTATTTTGATTGACAGTACTGCTCTGATCAACATAATTGCTCTGATTAACCGTTGAGCTCTGGTCGATGTAGTTGTTCTGCTCAATCGTCGAACTCTGATCAACATAGGCGTTCTGGTTGACAACTGAACTTTGATCGATGTAGTTAGTCTGGTTGATAGATGAGCTCTGGCCGACCGCCGTATTCTGGTTGACGGACGCGCTCTGCGTAATATCGGTGCTCTGGTCTATGTTATACACGTTGTTCACGACTGTCGTCTGATCGGTGTTCGTGGTGGATATATCCCTGTTGTTGTTCTCCGTCGTTGAGACTGCCCCTGAATCTCCGTATCCATGCGACTCTGTGGTGGCTCCGTGGGAAGCACCCCCGTTGTGTCCCGAGTAATCACCATGCCCCGAATAATCTCCGTGGCCGGAATAATCACCATGTCCTGAATAGTCACCGTGGCCGGTATATTCTCCGTTGTTTGGATGCTCTGAGTACCCTTGATGGTCTGCGTACCCTCCGCCCCCTCCGTTGTGTTGGGGTTGAGCATAGGAATTGTTCCCGCCTGCGCCGCTCCCGGATGGTCCATTCCCACTGTGGGCGTATGCGGCGACAGCTGCTGTAGCCAAGGCGCCGACGCCGAGAGCTATGGCGGTTCCGTTCCCTGATGATTGCTCGTGGGCTCCTCCTCCTCCCATAAAACCGGCCATGGGACTTGCCATCGGAGGCCCGCCCATCCCCATCCCCATTGGTGCCATGCCTGGGCCCATTGGCGGCCGCATCATCTGGGGTTGGTATGCTGGGCCACCCATTTGAGGGACGCCCATTTGAGGGATGCCCATTTGAGGGACTCCCATCTGAGGAACCCCCATCTGAACTGGACGCGGTGCCATAGGGGGTCCAGAAACCATCATGATTGGTCCCTGAGGTGGTGGTTGTGAGGCGGTCATCGGCGCCACATATTGTACTGATTGTTGCTGTGCTACATATTGTACTTGCTGTTGCGGTGCTGCGTACTGTACACTGTGTACCGGGGGGTGCACTACTTGGTGTGCACCTGGGTGCGTCCCATGTTGCACTCCTTGGTGCGGTTGGTGATGAGGTAGGTGATTAGCTACGGAGTGCGCAACCGAGTGAGCCCCTGAGTGACCCCCCGAGTGAGATCCCGAATGAGACGCGTTTGAATGCGCCCCTGCCGCGAGGGCGCCAGCTGCAAGACCTCCCACCGAATGAGAGGTGTGATGTGTCCCAGCATGTTCTGTCCCAGCATGTCCTGCATGGGCAGAATGATCACCATGCGTCTTACCACCGCCCAGAGCAGATAATCCCACTGCCCCAGCAAGTGATCCCATCTTGAGTGATCCCATTTTCTGCTTTCCCCATTCTTCAAGCTTCTCCTTGCCTTCGTGCGCAAGCACTGCGGTCGTCAGACCACCTACCAGACCCACTCCCACGCCCGCAACCGAACTCTTGGTAATCTTGCTGAAGAAGCCTCCTTTCGTCTTGGTAGGCTGGGCTGGGGCTGGGGCTGGGGCTGGGGTTTGGGTTTGGGTGGGAGCAGGGGAAGGAGTCGCGATAGTTGGAGGGGGGCCAAAGTTGGGCTTGCCGTTGCCGTGGTCTGCTGGTCTGTACGGTGGGATTTGCATTCCCTGCGGATTCAACGATGATTGAGGGCTGGCCGCATGGGCCGCTGGCGAATATGTTGGATGTGGTGATGGGGTGCTCACGGGAGTCTGCGCCGGTGTCGGGTATCCATTCTGTGGAGGCGCAGATTGCGCGAAGGCCTGGGTATGAGAACCGATGGATCCATGATGTTGTTGGTGAGCTGGTGGCTTTCCGCTATTTGAGATCGGAGGTGATGGTAACCCGTGAACTGCGGGATTATAGGCTTGATGAGCAGGTCCCTGAGCATGGCCGTAGCTTGGAGAGTGTTGCGGTAGCGGCGATGGTGAGGATACATGATGCGGTTGTCGGGGAGCTGGAGGCTGTTGGCCGATATTCAAGTTTGAGAACGCTGCAGTAAGGCCATCACTGCCTGGAGCCGATGTCGCGACCGTTTGTGGGTAAGGCTGGTTTGTCGCTGGTGGTATGTAACTCTGTGTCGCTGCTTGGGATGCCATCTTGGTCTACTCGTTGGGTTTACTTGATGAATATCCGGTCTCGAGAGGGGCAACGAGGAGACTCGCGCAATGAGGCGTTCACGTCCATTATAAAGGGTTGCCTCCCATGCGGACCAACGCCCTAGCCTATACATATTTTGCGGCTGAACGCCAATGTCTTGCTAGTCTGACAGGCTCGGTATCGTGAGCGGCATGCCAAGCGGCATCTTTCACAGCTCAGCAAAGCCAAGCCTGACCCCATGTCTATCCCGCCCTCCCGGTACTGAGTCTGTGTGGCCGTGTTGTGTATACAACCCAGCTTAGGTATGTTGTCTGAACGCTTGTTAATCACTGTTTAGCGCGTGATATTCCAGACAGACTGAACCCCTCTTCAAGATTGCTTCAAATTGCCTAGCGAGGGACGTTCGCCTTGCGGCCAGAATGGTGCCAAGCCGAGTACGCCCAGGCTAGACTTTCAGCTTAATGCATGGTACCGGGACTAGGCTGGGATCTAGTCAGCTATTTTTGAGTCCATAAGTAAATGGGAGCAAACGCCACTTCACATTCCGCTATGGCACTAGCTATATCACAAGGTGCCATACCTTTGCTCCGTTTCACTCCCAATTATAGTCGGCATCGTGAGAGCAGTCAGTCATTGACGACGCTTGAATGTTAAGGAAGCATACTTATCAATCCCAATAGGTTTTTCCAAGTCGCTGATGCGTCTGCCAATACGATGATAAAGTAAGACATGTCTTGGATGATGTTAGCATGAAGGGGTCTCTATGAGTGGTGGTTTCACGTTTGGACGCCGATGAGTCAATGAAATCTCAACCTTAGCTTCCGACAATGAGGGGAATAGTAGCCAGCGACACTCAAATGCACTTCTGGTGAACACCTGAAGGGAAGATATTGAGCGAGATAAATAGTATAAGTCATATTGAAAGGCTACACTACGGTAGTACACTTATCTCGTATATTTGAGCACACTGATTCTTGTTGTCAGCTTGGATTCGGCGTGTTTAATTACCCGGTAGCACAACAATGCCGCTTCGTACGTAGACTTTGGTGTTTAAGAATCGGCACTGGCGAGCGACATCAATCTAATAGCAGGGGAGCTATAAGACCAATATGTACTAAGGTAAGACTATAACCGCTCGCACAGGTGTTGGGGGAAAAGTCTCTAACTTGGATGATGCCAGTCCTACAATGCTCAAATCAAACAAGCGCACGTCACTTACTCCCTTTTTTATCCGACACAAAGCATCCATTACATAATTCCCCAAGCCCTGTCTAGCAGGCCCGTGCTTCTGCCCGTGCTTTAGGTCTTGACTGTTCCAGAACAAGCATTGCCAAGGCTCGTCTGCCAAGTTTTAGGATCTCATGACGTTTGGCGTTAGTGGCTTTTACCGACCAGCCAGCGATCCTGACTAACATAGGGCAGCTAATCTAACCAAATTCAGTGGATGGCTAACACTGGAGCCTTTTAGAGTACTGCTAGAGTATGGCATCGAGCTCTGCATCTCGATTTACCAATTAATTGGATGCCGTGTGTAGCACAAATTAGACCGAGGCCGGCATAACGGCGCATTGAAACCCTGTCAATCTCATGTCTCCCTTGTTGTTTTATGAGCTGTCCGCTGTTGTGTCTCTACGTTGTATCCCCCCAGTAACTCCCGACGTGACGTCACCTTCATACATGGAACACAGGTACGATGATGACGACCACGATGCACACCAGTCAAGGAAGGACATTAGACGATAGGTAGGTAGATACTCTATATATGTGTGATATCCTTCGCATTTTTTGGTATTGGGTTTGTTGGTTTTCTTGACCACTCTTGCCCATCGCTCGACCTTCTCGTGCTCAGGACAGCACTGGTTCACATACCGGGTCCTTTTTGAAGGATATTGTTATTATTTGATACTTGCTATCATAGTAAACTCTGCCATTTATCCTCAGTAATCATGGGCTTTTTCAACCGCCGCGGCCGCCAAGGCGTCGATAACAATCACCAACAAACGAATGACACTAGGAGGAGTCGACATGTCAACAGCACTTACAGCATGGCCACGCGCCCGTCTTTTGGACAGTGGCTGAAGGTGACTTGGCTTGATATCCTAACTTTTGTCATTATGGGAGTTATTGGTCTGGGCGTAAGTTTGACAGAATTTTACTTATCTTTTCAACATATTACACGAACTAACCTGTGATACTAGATCTACGAAGCGCCACCTGCTCCCACACGTTCATTCGCAGTCACCTTCTCCGACGGTGAAGTTGTTTACCCCCAATTCGCATACCCCTATCGAAAAGAAATCATTCCGATATGGCTTGCCGCTTTCCTAGCCGCCATCGTTCCAATCCTCGCCATCCTGATCATGCAGATCCGCGTCCGTTCCTTCTGGGATGTCAACAACGGCATCATTGGCCTGCTCTACTCCCTGATCGGCGCCGCCGTCTTCCAGGTCTTCATCAAATTCCTCATCGGCGGTCTTCGTCCTCACTTCCTCGATGTCTGCAAGCCCGATATCAGTCTGGCGAAGAACGGTGCCGGTATCGAGGGCTCGCCTTACAATGCTGCTGGGTTCAACCAGCTCTATTTTACCCGGGAAATTTGCACTGGAGACCCCAAGGAGATCAATGATTCGCTTGAATCTTTCCCTTCTGGACACACCACTGCAGCCTTTGCTGGTTTCGTATACCTCTACCTGTACCTTAATGCGAAGCTTAAGGTTTTCGCCAACTACCACGCTCCGATGTGGAAGTTGATCGTGATCTATATCCCCATCCTTGGCGCCGTTCTCATTGGTGGTGCGCTTACTATTGATGAGTTCCACAACTGTAAGTAAAGCTCCATACTGAACAATCTCCCAAATCCAAACAAGCATCGACAATGACTAACCATTCCATACGTAGGGTACGACGTGTGTTTCGGCGCCCTCATCGGCACTGTCATGGCTTTCACCGCATACCGAATGTGCTACGCCGCCATCTGGGACTGGCGCTTCAACCACGTTCCTCTAAACCGCAGCCAAAACTTCCAATACACCAACGACGCCGAGCTCATGGATGCCATGTGGACGCGATCAGCCGGGTGGGGAGCGGGCTCCTCCGCTTACAGCGACAAGTACGCGAATGGCCACGGCATGTACAGCTCTGGTGCTGCTGGTCCCGGTATTCCTCGCAAGGCAGTCCCCAGTGGCCAGCACCGTGGTGACGAAATGGTCTAACTTCGATCTTGATACCCTTTTGATGGTACCTCGACCTCAATTACGAACATCGGAATTTCGAGGCGGCGTTGAACGAGCGGCAACAATCAATGCAGGCGTTTCATTTTATTGACTAATATTGTTATGGTACAGCAGACGCATGAAGGAGTATGGGGTTTGTCAAGGCGTTGTTATTCCCACGATTAATAAAGAAAGTACCGGCATTGGAGGGGCGCGAGAAGAAAGCTTGGGCATGAAACAAATACCCCCCCTGTATGAGATAAAATTATTTTCTTCCTGAATCAAGAGTAATTTGATAATACCCCAGTTCAAGTACGATGTGCATACAGTAGTTACGCCGCCTTAGCTATGATCTTTTCTGTACCATTGGAGCGCATATGTTGATTCCCCAATTTCAGGGCATACTAATACTGTGGTCTGGACGTTTCGGGATGTTAATCCTCTGCTAGTGTTACATTCCCCCGCATTAATTGACCCGAATGAATTGATGCCCGGGAAACACTACGCCGGATATTTCCCGTAGTCACCTTTCCAGTAGAGAATCAGACTTACCAAGTCAAGAGTAGATGGTGCGACAAACCGGCGAATGCGATGAAATACACTAAACACGAATGGGCCGCTTCAATCCGTTTGGGTGTCGGAGTAGAAGATGCAGTAGACAAGCCACCGAATATCGGCACGGTATATGAAAATAAAAACCCAATACTGTCCCGTATAACAAGTAACGGAATCGATTTTCCATCAAGTCTGTTTTGTTTGATTTCTAAAAAATGCTTTTCTTCAACATACTACTCACCTTGGGCTCTTTACATGCCACTGCAAGCACCCTCCCCAAGCCAAGACCGCTCTTCCCCAAATCAACAACAACAGACCCATACGAAGGCTACGCATTCTTCTACTTCACAGGGGACACTCTAACTGGCGAAAACATCTACATAGCAGCAAGCAACGGCAACAACGCCCTAAACTGGACAGAGCTAAACGCCGCCCAACCAGTCCTCACCTCCAACAACGGCACAAAGGGTCTCCGCGACCCCTTTATCATCCGGTCGCATGACGGATCGAAATTCTACGTCCTCGCAACTGATCTCTCCATCGGCTCCGGCACGTCCTGGGACGCGGCCGTGCGCACCGGGAGCAGATACCTCGAGATATGGGAGAGTCCGGATCTAATCACCTGGTCTGCGCAGAGACATGTTCTCGTCTCACCCACGACGGCGGGTAATACATGGGCTCCAGAGGCGTATTATGATGAAGAATCTGGCGAATACATCGTCTTCTGGGCGTCGTCGCTGTACGATGCGAACGATATACAGCATACCGGGACTACGTATAACCGCATGCTATACGCCACAACGACAGACTTCATTACCTTCAGCGAGGCGCAGATATGGCAGGATGCTGGCGACTCGCGCATTGATTCCACCGTGCTCGAATGGGAGGGTATATACTACCGCTTCACGAAAGATGATGGTGCGAGCACTGGGTGCGCGGATATCATCGAGGAGAGCAGCGCGAATCTAACCGCAGGATTAGATGGATGGGATACGATCGCGACGTGTATAGGAGAGAACGCCGGAACAAGCGCGATTGAAGGACCCTCGATATTCAGGGGTAATACGGGCGATGTGAATGGGGAGAAGTTCTATCTGTTTGTGGATGAGTATACCAGTCGGGGGTATGTCCCGCTCGAGACGGTGGATATTAAGAATCCCGATTGGAAGGTTTCTGGGGAGTTCTCGTTGCCTGCTAGTCCGCGGCATGGGACTGTGCTGCCTGTTACTTCGGCTGAGCTGGCGAGGATTAGTTCATTTTATGCTAACTGAAGGTTCGCGGGAGGTGAGGGTGTGACTCTGGTGGAATAGTGCAGCCTTTACGCGCGACAAAGATTGGGCAAGCCAGACGCGCCAGTGAAATACACGGATCAAAATGGGGAGGTTGTGGAAGAGTAAAGCACGGCTTGTGAACTGTGGAGCTGCAGGGAGATGGTGAATTGTATTATGTGGTGAAGTCTGGGAATTTGTCCGCTTTCTAGGTGCTTTCCACTTGGACACATTGTAGACAGCCTGGCCGCAATACATTGGCGAACAGTTTCCATATCCTTGTCATTCTCTATTGTTGAAGAAGCCTCCTCTCCGAGCAGCCTCCGGTAGCTCGGTTGGCCGGTTGTTACCTTCGCCACTCGATCTCCACAGGAGCTGTGCCTGTTCACACCATCGAAAATGTTGCAAAAAGCCATCTTGCGCATATACCTTGTCGCGAGCCTCGAATGCCCATTTCTCGCCCCTGGAGCCGATGATGTCTTTTTCGAGAGCGAGTTGACACCCAGCACACGACATTCCGTGTTCGACTCTGCCGGTTCGTCTATCATAATAAGGAAGTGCGCACGACCCCATAAAGTTGAATTTTTGATTTCGTCCCGAGTTTGTTGGCTGTGCCTGCGCTAGTGCATGCGGTTGCTGTCCCGAAATCAATATGGCCTGAGGAATAGAAACGACTGTAATGCGGGATTTTTGTACGGATTCCTTCATCGAATATATTCCAGGCAAAGTCTTGAATGACCTCAGCTGGTCTAATTCGGCCTTAGTCAAGTGGAATTGCTGCCGGACAGCGGCAAGAGTTCGCACTTGGGCTTCCAGAGCCCCTTGGAGGCATATAAAACAGCATCGATTCCAGGTTAAGAGGGATATAAATCCGCCGAATTCGCCGCAAGGAGCACAGGCCTTAGTACATAGTACATAGTAAAAGTCAAACAGAGAAACGCTGATGGCAAGTCGCGTTCGTAACAAGGCGCAGAGAAGGTTCAGTCCATGCGAGACCACCATCTGATATTGCTTGAGAGAGTCTACGATCAGTCTCGATCTGAGATTTGTTTGTCGAAAGATGAATAGAGAATGCATGTCCACATGTAACAATACGTCATGCAAGAGCTCGAGGGGTAGCCGATCGAGGGAGCCGAGTACCGTATTAGAAGTCCGCCGGAAGGGTGTTGTTATCGACAGACGAATACCGGCGTGTTCGCGAGGCGAGAACCATATCACGGAGCGACAGTAGTCTTTGCGATGGTAGGCGGTGGTTCGAACAATAGCATCAGTCTGTTCCTCGCGGAAACGGTATTCGGTGACGGAGCGATATCCGCGAGGCATAAGGGCAGCCATTCTCGACGTTTATCGGTACGCTTGGGTGAAAGAGGTGCGGATCTCAGTAGGCGTCGTTGGTGAGTGACGGTCGCGATGATGGGGCGCTAGGCCGCGTGTATACGCCGCCTGTCATATTATGGTCCGCATGTCTCGTCGAATTCGGCAAGTAATGACAGTGGCTGCTCGGAACGTGGACGTCGAGTGCTACCCTCTCCCTGGGCGGCGCTGCGTTTGGCTCGTTTCTGCAGTCTGTAGGCGTCTTAGATTCCAATTCGGGGCAAAATAAAGGTCGACTTCAGATGCACTCACCGGGAGAAGGTCGAGAGGCTTTCGACTCGAGTGGATTCAGCGCCGTGCCGACACGAGGGGATTCATGGGGGACGTCGGGGTCAGCAGGGCTCTATTGATTGATGTTGCGGCGCGAGAGGTTGGGGGCACCGCGGGCGACGTTGGGCAAAAGTGGCGCGAGATTCGTCGTACAGTGGGTCACAGAAAACAACGCCCCGACCACCAACGAGCGTTTTACACCCTCCTCAGCTCAACGCCTAGGAGACGTGACCGCATATGGGGGCTTGTTGAAGGAGGCGCTACGTATCGCAAGGCAGCCGAGAAAACAGGTGTTTCTTTCGAACACGGAAAAAGCATAATGGCCCACTTTAAACATGGAAACGCAAATGGTACTAGTTAAGCAGTCACACCTAGTAATACTAGCATACAGGGGTATTAAACCCACCTAGTCGGGTATTTTAGGCCTGCGCGCGCCTGTGTGGGTATAGAGAGGTGGTATTTACCGCGGCCAGAACACGATTTATGTCGGATATAACGATTACCTCTGTATAGTCACGCTATCACAACGTACCATGGTGGTACGATGAGCACTGCCACCCACAGGTTAAAAGAGGGAGCCAGAAGATAGAGGCTCTCGACAGAAAAAGAATACACAGACAATTCTGACCAGACTTTATGTAATTGACTCAAATCTGACAATTTAAGACTGTGCTAGAGAAGTTGTAGTTATAGTAAATACGGCAAACAAGGGCTGCTATAATATAGGGGTATTAGTAAATAATATGCGCTATATTTATAGCGTGCTAAAAGTTTTGTACTATAAAGCGAAATATTTTTTACTTGGTAAGGCGAGCCGCTAGCGCGCTAAAATTACTTAGCAAGGTTTATTTTATTAAACATAAATTAAATAAGTTTTTAAACTATATTATTAGCTGGTTTTATTTTTTTTATTTTTATTGTTTTTTATAATTAATATAATATTTTTTAAATTATTTTATTATTTTAATGTAATAAAAATTATATTTTATTTAAAAAAAATATTAACGCATCTCCTATTTAAGCTGGACACCTAATTGAGCTGGCCACCCACGTGACATGTATACCACCGGCAATTTTATATGGGGTATTATTTACCCCCCTTTTTAATAACTTGACGAAGAGTGGGCCTATAAACTAATAATTAGTATATTTGAAATCCCTATTTAAAGAGGAATCCAATGGTAATTTTTATTATTTTATAGCTATTTTATTTAAGCGTGCACTTATAAAACTTTATTTTACAGGGATTATTTTAGCGTATTTTTTATATAGCCTTAAATAAAATAGCTATAAAATAATAAAAATTACCATTAAATTCGTCTTTAAATAAGGATTTCAAATATATTAATTATTAGTTTATAGGCCCACTTTTTGTTAAGTTATTAAAAAGGGGGGTAAGTAGTACCTTATATAAAATTGCTAATGATATATATATCACGTAAGTGGCCAGCTTAATTAGGTGTTTAGCTTAAGTGGGAAATGCGTTACTTTTATTTTAAAAATTTATTAATATTATTAAAAATTAAAAATAATTTATTAAAAAAATAAAAATGTTAACTATAATTATTTTTTTTTTAAATAATTTATTTATTTATTTGTTATATAGCAGCAGCTTATTAACCACTGTTAAATTTAAAAGGTTATATAATTAGCTTTATTAAAAACATAACTTATATACATATAATTTATATAACGCATTTAAATTTTCTTTATATATTGTAATATAATATATATTTAATTAATTAATTAATATACATTAATTAAACTTGCTTAATTTTAATAATTAAAAGTTTTATATGTTATATATTATTTATAAAGCTAAATTAAGCAATTAATTAAAAATAATAACTTTAGCAACAATTATAAAAATAATTTTAGCTAAATTAAAAGATTATACGTTTTAAAATAAAAAATTTATAATAAAAGCAAGTTTTTTAAATTTTTAAAAATATTTTTAACTAAAAAATAAATTTGCATAGCTTTTAACATTAAAAATGTTAAAATATAAAAATTATTTAAAAAAAGCTTTTAATAAGTTTATAAAAGCGCAATTATTAATTATTATTATTAACAACAAAATTAACGCAATAAATATACTTTAAAACTTTTTTAAAATAATAAAAAAAAGCAAAAAATTTTATTAAGCTAACTAAAATTAATATATTTATTTTAAATATAATTATAATAACTATTAAAAATATATTGCAAATTTAATTATATAATTAAGCAAATTAATTTTTTTTAATTATAAGCAAATTATTTTTTAATTTATAAAAATAATTAAAAAATAGTATAATTAAATATAAAAATTAAAAAAATATTTAAAAGCTATTTAACAATTATAAATTAAAGCTTAATATTATTAATATATAAAAAAAATAAATTAGCTTTTAAAAAATTTAAAAGCTTAAGCAATTAAATAAAAAGCTATTATATTTTTAGCTATTAAATATAAAGTTATAAAGCTTAAAAATATAAATTATTTAATTATAAACTTAAAAATTTACTTAAAAAAAGTTTTAAACATTTAAATTATTATTTATAAAATAATTAATAAAAATGCTATTATTAATAATAAATTAATTTATTAAAAAATAGCTGTTAATTTTAAAAATAAAGTTAATTAAATAGCTTTTATTTATAAATTAGCTGTTTATATTAATAAAAGTGCTTTTAAAATATAGCTTAATAAAAAAAACATAAACAATAAAGCTAAAAACTTTTAAAAAGTTAAAATACTATTAAAAACTTAATTATTTATTAATAATATTTAAAAATATAACAAAAGCTATAAAACTTAAAAAAATAAAAATAATTAAAGTAATTATTTTAAAAAACACTTTTGCATTAACTTTAAAATATATAAATTAAAAGCTTATATATATAAAAGCTGCTTTAGCTTTTATTTTACTACGAAGTGTTATTATTTTTTTTTAAAACAGCTTTTAATAACTTTATTTTAAATTAAACCGTTATAAAGCTTATTTAAGCTAAATTAAAAAGCAATAAAAGCTTTAAAATATTATAAATTAAGTATAAAAAAAAAATTTAAAATATAAGTTAAAAAGTTAACATAATTAAAATAAATATTTATATAATTTTTATTTATTATAAAACTTTATTTTAAATTAAAAATTATTTATACGTTAAAAAACTTAGCTATTTTAAATTTTAAGATTATTTTTTATATTTTTAATAAAATTAGCAAATTTATTAATTTTAAGCAAGCTATAAAAAAAAATGCTATATATATAAAAAATAGCTTTATGTTTATTTTAGCTTTTAATAATATTAACATTTGCATATAAAAACTAAAAAAATTTAAAGTAATAAAATTATATAATATAATTTATTGTTTAAAAATAGCTATTAATTTAATATTATTATAAATATTTTTTAAAAAAAAGCTTTATTAAAATATTAAATTAATTATAAATATCCTATAATAGCAAAATAAATTTATATTATATTAATTATAAAATAAATATTATTAGTTTATACTAAAATATTTTTTATTTTATTAAAATAAAAGTATTTTTTATATATAAAAAAATAAGCTAGCTTTTGTTGCTTTAAAGCTTATTTTAAAAGCTAATTTTTATTAATAGCATTTAAAGCTAAAGCATTTAAAAGTTAACGCTTTTTATTATTTAATAATTTAAGCTAAAAAGGTAAAAATATAACAATTTTTAAATAATAAAATATAAATAATAAAATATAAAGCATATACTATATTAAAAATATAATAGCAAATTAATAAAGCACTTTAAAATTGTTTTAAATAATTTAAAATATAGCTAGTAATAAATTTTTATAATTATTAAAAAAAACATAATTTTAAAAACTTATTAATATTAGCTATTAATTAATATTTAAGCTTTAATTTTAATTATTATTTAATAAATTAAAAATCTTTTATATTAATTTAAGCGTTAAATAATTTAGTTAAACATTTAAAAGTTTACTATGCTATTTAAATATAAGTATTTAAATATAATAATAAACTATTAAAATATAACAACTTTATTAAGCACTTTAAAGCTTTATATAAAATATTATTTAAATTATACGCTTTTAATATATAAAATTAAAATAAAAGCGTTAAAAAAGCTAGCAATATAATTAAACGTAAAGTTAAAGCAATAAAAAGCAGCTTTAAATTATTTATTATTTTTTAAACTAATATTATAAAAATAATAGTATATTTATATAATTAAGTGCTTAAGTAGTTATATAAATAAAAAAGCTTATATAAAAGATTTTACGCTTATTTTTTTAATAAAAACAAAATTATAATTATTTAATACCAACTTAATATATATTATTTACGTGTATATAGTTATAAAGCTTATGCTTTAACAATAAATACTAAATTAAAAAGGAAAAAACTTAATAAGCTTAATTTAAAAACTTAAATTAGCTATTTTATAAGCTATTTATTTTTTAATATTTATTATATTTAAGTTTTATTTATTAATATAATTATTTTAATTAAAAATGTTGTTTTTAATAAAAAAACTACTTTTTTAAAAAACTTATATAAGTTATAAAATGATTTTTAAAAACGAAAAGTTAAAAAAATTAATTATTTTTTGTTTTATATTATAGTTATAAAACTTAAACTATTATATAAAGCTTTAAAAGTTATTATAATTAATTAAAATATAAAAGATATATATTTTATTAAAAGCAAAAATAATGCTATTAATATAAATGTATTAAAAAATAAAAAAAGTATATTTATAAATATTAAATTATTAAAAAAAGCAAAAAAGCTTAATTAACTTTTTATTAAAGCTTTTTTTTTATTATATTTTTTTTTTTTTAAGTTTTTGCAACTAAGCGCTTTTTTTATAGCTATTATTAAAAAATTTAATTTGTAAAATTAAAATGTTATAATAAATTTTGTTAGGTTTAAAGCTAAATTATAAACTTTAAAAAAAATTAAACTGTTTAAAATAAACTCTAAAAATTTAATAAATATATTTAATATTTAATTTTATATTAATATTAAATTTTATAAAAATAACTAAAAGGTTATATTTTTAAGCAAATGTTTATATATTTTAAAAATAAAAATTAATATAGCAATAAATAAAGTTAAAATAATTAAATTATTAAAATAATTTTTTAGCTATTTTAATAATTATAAAATAAATTAAAAAGTAATAGCTTTATAGCTTTTATATATAAATAAAAATATTTTTATTAAATAAATTAAAAAAAGCTATAAATTATATAAGCAAAACTTTTTTTTTTTTTAAATTTTATAAAAAACTTACAAGGCATTTAATAGGTATAAAATTTAAAAAAGCAAAAAAAAGCACACTTTTAAAAGTATTAAAAAATAAACTTTTAAATTAAAGTTAATATAAATATTATAACGTGGTTTATAAATAAGCAACGCATTTAAGTAAGCAATGCATTTTTTTTATACTATTAAGTTTAATTATTAATAATTTCACAATTAAAGTAGTTATAATTAAAAATTAATCGGATTTTAATTTATTATTTATTTTTATTTTTTTATCATAAGTTTTAGCATTGTGGCCGGTTTTGCCGCACCGTCCACATCGTCGCTAGCGCGGCAAACTCGACTCACCACCACTACGATTTCTCGACGTTTGCGACCGTACTAAGTCCTACGCATCCCTTTAGGCAATCAAATCAGTTGCATCTTTTACAGTAAGACTGTATTCATCCTGTAAGCGCCTTTTTTTGCCCCTCCGGCGCTTGCTTAGTGCCTCATTTGCCTTGCGAAGCCTTCGGTTCTCATCGCTTATAAGGGTTAGTTAATGCGCTAACATTTGATTTAACTTTGCAAGCTAGTCGACAGCATTTAAAATTAGCCCTGGAGAGCTTTCTTGGTAACCAGAGATTTGACTTTTAATAAAAGTTAACTGCGCAGTTGTTTCTCTGGCGGTTTTTAGCGTTTGGGAGACCCAAGGGTCGGGTAGCTTAACAGTGTTATAAATTGGCGTTAGTAACCGTAATTGCACATCCAGCTTTAAAATCACAGCTTGCAGATCGTAGGGCATTAATCTTAACCCTTAAAAACCTTTTAAAATATTTGATTCTATAAAAATAGCAAAGTAGGATTCTTTAAACGTAATAAAAAACTCGGGCTTAATGATATAGTTAACGTGTAACTTAATAAATTTATTGATTTAATAACCATACGCCTGCTTTAAAACACTATAAAGCCCAATGTTAAATGGTTAAGTTAAATAGAACAAATGAAAAAACAAAGCAATAGTTATAATGTTTTATTCTTTGCAATACTTTTTAAACTTAGCCAATATATAACTTTTGTGCTGGTTTAGCATTAATAATCAATATATGCCTTTTTATAACAATTAAGTATGCTTATTAAAATGTTTTACTTATTTTAATCTTATATTATTATTTGTTCATTTATTAAAACTAGTATTAAATACCTAATTAGTTAAAAGGTTAGTGTTTTTGTATTAATGCTAAAGATAAAAAACGCCTTAAAGAATAAAGTATAGCAAAATGGATAAACCACGCAAATTAATAGCACAAATTGCTGTTAACCATTCTTTATTACCAAGCTGCACTGCTTTACGCTTTTTACATTAATTGGCGCATATAATAACTATATGTGCGCAGATTTAGCCCATTATAAACCCAGTCTTGTCAAAGTTCCAAACATTGTTATTATAAATGCTATATTGCGTTTTTACGCGCATATAACGCTTAAACCACGTGCCAATAATCTTTAAATCTTTGCAAAATGCCTTTTAATAATTATAAAAACGCATAAACTACGTTTAAAGCTTTTTGTAGCGATTAATAAAGTTATAAATTTAGTGCTTGCTAACTAAGGGTGCACTACGCAAATCGCAGAAAAAATCGGCTATATTTTTTATAATAACGTAAGCAGAGAAATATCCTTGCTTATTTAAATCAAGTATATACTTAAAAAAAACATTTTTTTTAATTGGATTAAGTTTATGCATATTAGCGTAGGTTTTGTTTTGTGCAATGCGACCGTTTATTTTATAATGTACGGTGCTTTTAAAAAGTTGATAAATTTTACAAGCGCGTTAAATGCTAATTTTTTAACGAAAATTAATAGCTTAAATAACAAAAAGTATTTTAGCTTCTTTAGTTTTATTTGATATTGTGTTGTTAAGGAATTATTACGCGGCAAAGTTAAACCGACGCATTTATGGAAAAAATGCGTCGCTCGCTTAAATGCGTCGCTCGCTTATAAACCACGTTATATAAAAAGCTAATACTTAATTATATATAAATATATATATATATAAATTTAATAAATATAGTTATTATTTTAAATATAAAGCAAAGTTAATAGCTTTATAACATTATTAAAAATATATATGCTTTAACTTTTGCAAACAAATTATTTAAAACTTTTATAATTATTATAGCTAAGTTTAACCTTAAATTAAAGCAGTATAATGCTATTAATACGTTTATAAACATTAAGCTAAATAAAAAAATATATATAAAAATGTTATTTAGCTATAAAAAAGCATAAATAATATTATAACTTAACAAAGCTTTTATTATATAAGCTTTGTTGCTATTTATATAAAAAAGTATTTATTTTTATTTATGTTAACAATATTATATTAGCTTATAAAAGAAATTGTAAATTAATTGCTTAAAAAGTTATAAAGCAACTTTAATAAATATATTAAATAATTAGCAAAAATAATTTATAATAGTTTTTAAATGTTAAAGTTATATAAAATTATTAAAAATAATTAATATAGCTATTTTAAGCTTTATATTTAAAAAAAATCTTTAAGCTAAAAATTATATTTTTTTTTTATTATTTATTTTTATAAACATAGTTAAATTATAATTTTATATAAAAATAATTATTAAACAAAAAATTTATTTATATTAAAAAAAAAAAATTTAATTATATATGCAGCAATAATTACTTAACTTAATATTATTTTTAGCGTTTTAAAGCTTTTTTAATTTTTTTTAAATTTAAGCTTAAAATATTATAAAAGTGCAAATTATTTATTAAGCTATTTTAAACATATTTAATATTATTTTTTTTAGTTTAAAAATAATAACAACTTTAAAATAGCTAGCAATGCTTTTTTTGCAAACAATATATTTAACTAAAAAAGTTTACAAGCTTATATAATAAAGTTATTTAAAAGCATAATAAAATAACAAATAAATAAGCAAAATATAATAATTATATTTACTACTAAAGCTAAATTATTAACATTAGCGCAAATAGCTAAAAAAAATTATATTTATAAGCTATTTTATTAAAAGATTAAAAGTAATTTTTAAATTAGCATATTTTTATTTAGTGCAACAATTAGCAAATTATTAAATTAATTATAAAAAAAATAATTATATTATATATAAAATTAAAACATATTAATATATATAATTATTAATTATAACAAAAGGTTAAAAATAAAACTTTGCGCGTTATTTATATATTAATTAATAATATAATTATAAATAATTTTATAAAGTTATTAAGCGCAGTAAAATAAAACAAATTTTTATAGCAATTAAAACTTATTAATATTTATAAATATTATAATATAAAAAAATTAACAAAAATAAATAATAAAGCTTTAAAAGGTTTCGAAAATATTTTTACAAAAAGTAAATTAAATTATTTAAAACTTATAAATTAAAATATAAAAAATCTGCAAAAAGGCTTACTTATATAAAGTTTTTTTAAAAAGGTGTGTTAAATTTAAAAGGTTATATAACTAGCTTTATTAAAAACATAACTTACACATACACAGTTTATATAGCGCACCTAGATTTCCCTTATATATTATAACATAACACACACTTAATTAATTAATTAATATATATTAATTAAACTCGCTTAATTTTAACAACCACCATGCTAATAACCTAAAAGGTTAGCAATACTTTAAATTAAAGTATCCGGGCTTTCATACGTATATATGCTTCCGAGTGGCCTTTAGCCACGGCAGCATATAACATTATTATTTATATTAAAATTATTAAAAAAATAACAAGCTTTAGTTATAATATTAACATTTAGTTATATATAAACGTGTAGCTAAAGTGGGCTATAAACTTAACGCTACAGCTTTATCGACTTGTCCACGATTTTACTTATGATACAACGCTTACTTGGGTACATTGTGTTGACACCATCCCTACAACTAGCCCCGAAGTGAACCTCGCTGGGATAGAGATAGGAGATATTAAACATCCCATGATTATGTTAGATTTGAGTCAATTACATAAAGTCTGGTCAGAATTGTCTGTGTATTCTTTTTCTGTCGAGAGCTTTTATCTTCTGGCTCCCTTTTTTAACCTGTGGGTGGCAGTGCTCATTGTACCACCATGGTACGTTATAATAGCATGACTATACAAAGGTAATCGTTATATTTAACACACCTTTTCAGCTAGGTAACATCATAGGCTTGGCTGGTCTACACCCTGTGAGTACAGAACTTTAGTTTTTTAACTCAAAATCTTTTCTCTGGTTTTTATTCCATATTTTTCCAACTTTTGGTCCTTGATTCTCTTTTAAATATTTATCAAACCTAATTAATCTAGAAATGTTGATCACTTTAAGGCCGGTAGGGCCTTTGTTAACCCATTTGCCTTCATTTTGGCTAAAGGTGTATATTTTACATTTATTATTCTCCAATTAACTTCTTGTTGCAGCCAATGATTATATATGTTTATATGTTATAGCTTAGTTTGTAGTTAAACAATTTTAGCTGTTACTAGCTTAATTATTTGTATATTGTCACATTTGACCTTAATCCGCTTTTAATTAAGTTAAACCTTTAGTTTAAAGATTAGTTGGCTTGTGTATAAAGTTTCCTTTATAGCCTAAGCTAATGCAAGCAATTTTGCTTTTGTGGTTAAAGTGGTAACTATGTTTTGCTTATTTGCCTTTTAACCGATTAGCTTGCCGAAAAGTGTTATAGCAAAGGCTTGAAAGCTCTTTTAGTTAAGTGTATTATTAGCAAAAAAAGCATTGCTTAAAACTATTAAATCTTTTTTTTTACTAAACTAAAAAGCAAAATGCTTGGTTTTATATAAGTAATAAATAACTCGATCCGCAGCTTGTTAATGTTGCTAGCTTAAGTTAGTAAGGAATTTTGCTAGTTAAAATATAGCAAAAGCTATGTCTGGTTTTGTAAAAACTACAGCAAATAAAAAAAAACTAATCTTTTTTTAAAATTTCTAAATTTTATGTTAAGCAGCATAATTATGCTAAGGCAATAATTATTTAATGCCCATTAAAGTTTTAAGAAATCTATTATTTAAGGTTATTATCTTAGTGATTTTTTTAATATAAAAAGTTTGAAATAACTAAATTTTTTGCTAGGGCCGGTTTCGGATAATTTTTATACCAAGGAACCATTATATTTTTTTGCCACTAATAATTTAATACTTTTTTTTAAGCTGCTAGGTAATTACTTTTATATTTAATTATGTATATTTTTTATAGGTTATAATCACATTATTAACATAAAAAAATATTATTACTTTTTTTTTTATATAGCAGCATGGCTTATAAGGAACAGATTTAAAGCCCAGGCTTGCCAGCGTTTTTAAAAACTCCTTTTGCCATAGCAAAAGCAATATCTATAGTTTATAAAGGGCCTTGTTAAGTTGTAATATCATTCCTTTTTTATAATAGCCGTGTGGCATACACATAAAGATTTTTTCGTTAATGAGAGCATGTACAAAGGCGTTTACAACGTTGTACTAAATCATTTCGAGGTTAAACTTGGCCGCTAAGGCTATTAAGGTTTTAAAAGACCTTCCCGCTAAGGTTGCCGCATATGTTTGTTTTGCATGCAAACCTTTTTGCTAATTTCCTTTTATAACTAGTTAGGCCTTATACTTTATAAACCTTTTATGTTTATTAAACTTGTAAATATACACTTATATATAGTTTAAAATTTAATGCCCTTGTGTTAATAGGTTTTTTTTTCAAATTTTTAACTATAAGTGCATTTTTTAATAACTTTTCAAATGATTTTTTTTAGCTTGTTTAAAAAAATGCCTTATTAAATGGTTAGCTAACTTTTTATGCCGCTTTGGTGCGTTTTTTAAAAACCTGCAGTGCATTTTTTAATCTTTCCTTAGTGTTTGTTTTACGCCGGCGCAATTTAAGGTAGCTAGTTTTAATCGTTTTATTAGCAAAGCTTTGAGTTCTGCTAAAAAGGCTGCTTTTTATAGTTTTAAATTCTTATATTCAAAGTTATTTAAAAGATTATAAATTGCCTTATTTCCATATAAAAAATTATAAAGTACCTTATTTCCATTTTAAATAAAGTGATATAATAGCGCTAACGGTAGGCTTGGCGGTG
Organism: Xylaria arbuscula; assembly: GCA_022385695.1. Lineage (NCBI taxonomy): Eukaryota > Fungi > Ascomycota > Sordariomycetes > Xylariales > Xylariaceae > Xylaria > Xylaria arbuscula. The sequence goes on along the minus strand of MU279366.1, from coordinate 737,394 downwards.
GTAAAAGCATTAAAACAAATTTTAACGTGGTATATTAATAATTAGTTTTAACGCTTGCGTTAAGTTTCTTTTCATCCTTTTGGACTTGTATCCCCGTTAGGACCACCGGGCCACTTATCATTTAAACGTTTGTCATTCCCGTTGGAGTTATAAATCATTTCTTACTACTTATTTGTTTTCTTTTTTCTACTTTTTGTTCCTCATTGTAAACATAGTAATTAAACTTAGGTAAGGCATACCTATTAACCATAACCTATATCTTTTTTATAGTTGCTGCTTTTAAGTTATTTTAAAAGCTTTTTTTGCTTTTATTAAAGACTTTATTTTTATAAAAGGTTATATTTCATATATTAATAACCTTGTTTAATTGCAGCACTTATACTCGGTATATGTTAAATGAGCGGTATTTTACTAGGTATTTAATCTATGCCTTAGGTTTAAGTTAATTTAATTAATAGCAATGTAGCTTTATATTAGTTGTAATAACATAGGCTTTACACCTATACACTTTAAGGTATATTTGGTTTGGCCTTTTGTTTAGTGCTATTAAGCGTCCGGTTTTCTTTAACACTGCTTTAAAAAAAACATCAAACGGTGTTTTTTACTTATTTTTCCGTTTTAGCGTTTAATTATATAAATAAATGGCTGCTTTAAAGATCTTAGGCTAAAAAAAAGTTAGTAATTGTGATTTAATCTTTATAGCACGCACTTTTGTTTTAAGTACACCTCCTAAGCGTTTAACACCTTTGTTTTATGCTTGGGTATTTAGTGATAAAGGCTTAACTTTAATCGCGCAGGCTTTTAGCCATCGTTTAACATCTAGCTTATTTACCGTAATCTTATTATTTGTTTTAATTGCCTTGACTTTGATGTTATACTAATATTTCAGCCATTGTATATAGGCGTGTAGAACATAAATAATTGTCTTTATTTTCCAATCCTTTAAGGCATAGTCCTAAAACATCCCTAAGTTTTTACAGGTAAAGATAAGGTGCGATGTTTTATTTAACAGGGACTCCTTATAGTTATGGAAGTTTATTGCCAGCCTTTTTCCTAGGTTTTTATAGTTGGTCCTTGGTGCTTTTTAAATTTATTGTTTTACTTTTGACATTTCACAGGCTTCACATTTTACTCCTATGGGTCCTTTAATAATCACCTCTTGAAATAAGCGCACAAAGTGTTTAAATGCTTTAAGGCCAAAATGGCTTAATCTTTGATGCTATTTCTAAGCGTCTCTTGTTAACAGGGCTCTTTTGGTTCATAAGGTATGCTTGTGTTTTTTCAAGGTTTGTTGGGTATGAAACACCGCTGTTTGTTTAGGTTAATCTGGTTAATATTTAATAACATATTGCCCTTAGACATCCTTGATATATTCAACCAAAAAGTCATCTTTTTTTCTTAAGCAAGTTTGCTTATCCTTATTATCCTACCAATACCCTCTCCGTTTAAGTTCTCTAAGTAATACCAAAGTGGTGAGTATTGTAGGACAATAGGCCGTATTTGGGAACATTAAAATCGTGTTGCCAATAATAACTCGCATGGTTTCATATGCCACTATGGGCAAGGGTCGGTCTCTAAACCATACAAAATCTCCTGCTAAAGCCACTCTCCAATTGGTAAGTCTCTATTCTTGATTGGTAATTGTAATAGTACTTCCATTATTAAAAATGACTAAATATGCTAACAGATATTCCTCCGAGGGGAGTGTTGAGAAAGCTCCGGGTACTTGGCCTATTATCCTTTTGTATAGTTAGTTTTAAATTTTTTCAGGTTTTTTTTCGTTTTTTGGTTAAGGTGTTTTTGTACGAGATTTGCCTTGCTTTAAGGCGCAAATCTTTTTTTGCAGTTGTGGGCCTTTTATAGCCTTTTTCACTTGTTTAGCAATTATTTCTTTTAAAACAAAGCCTTTATATGCCTTTTTAAAAAAGACATAATAGCATTAAGGAAATAAATGTAGTAGTTTATAAGCAGGGCATTTTAAACGGTTTTTAAGTTTGTTTTCTGCTTTAAACTTTTGCTTGTTAGCTTTTTTTTTTTGCTTTGTTTTTTTGTTTTTTTTTTTTTTACTGTTATTAAAGGCTTTTTTATTGTAGGTAGCGCTAAATGCTTCTTTGGTTGCACGGCTAGATTTTTATAAGTTTTTTATTATGACATTGCGGAAGTTATTTGCGAGTTCACAAAACTCGAGAGTACTGTTCTTAATCTCGCTTTTTTTAATAATGTAGTAAGTGTTTAACCATATAAAAAAGGCCTCTGAAATGGCTTTTAGGAAATTGCGTGCTTATAAGCTAATTATTTTGGTTTTAAGGACTTTTTTTTGTTTTGCCTTAGTAAAGGCGATCTTTTATGCCGCAATTTACTTAAGGGCATTTTTAAGGTTTTTCAAAGGTTATAATACAACTTTATATGCTTGTTTGGCATTATTCATTTTATTTATAAATGCTTTGCCATATTAAAACTTAAGGTTTTTATACCATTTTTATATTGTTTATATGAAAAAACAGCAAATAGTTTTATAATAATTTATAATTGTTTTAATAACATAATTTTTTATTTTTTTTAAAGCTTATGCTTATTTAATATATTCCTTTTTTATTTAGTTATAAAAAGTATTATTTAATTTATAAGTTGCTTTGCCAAATATAGTGAGGTTAAAAGTTATTTAAGCACTATTATTTCTTTTGTGTTAAATAATCTTGTTATTAATTTTGGTTTTGTTTTAATTGGGTTGGACTTTGATTGCCTGGCTATTTTTTAAAGTATTTTGCTTTTTTTCGTACTTTTTTCGAGCAATGTTCAGCATCTCTGGCCTGGACATAATAGGGGTTTTGTTAGATTTAACGATATGCACACTAGATAAACTCCTATAGGTGTCGGATATAACGATTACCTTTATAGTCACGCTATCACAACGTACCATGGTGGTACGATGAGACCTACCACCTACGGGTTAAAAGAGGGAGCCAAAAGACAAAGGTTCTCGACAGACAGAAAAAATACACAGAAAATCATGACCTTAACGGGTTATTGGCTTAAATCTGACAGGTTTTCGTGCAAATATATTGGCTAAGGCCAAGGGTTTCCGCCTTAATATGGAAATCATGTTCTCATTCCGGCCAGTTAATTGCCTCTTAAAAAATGGCAGTAAAATCGGTTTTCTTTAAATTGCATAAAATAAAAGGTACTAGCATTATGATTTATATAAAAATCAATATCCAAATAATATATTAATGATTTTTAATAATATTTTTAATATTGCTTTAAAGAGATTGCGATGAGACTTTTAATTGTCAGATTTAAGTCAATTATATAAAGTCTGGTTAGAATTGTCTGTGTATTCTTTTTCTGTCGAGAGCCTCTATCTTCTGGCTCCCTCTTTTAACCTGTGGGTGGCAGTGCTCATCGTACCACCATGGTACGTTGTGATAGCGTGACTATACAGAGGTAATCGTTATATCCGACAGATTAACAGTCGGGAGAACTTCTTGGGGTCAGGAACGATGGTTAGCTCCAATGGGTTGGAAGACGAACAACCTCACCGACCCTGTAGTTCCAGCTCATTGCAAATGAGCAGTACAGCTCTGCCAATTCTTCAAATTGACTCCTTTCCTTGTTTAGAAGCTGTTTCACATCCAGAGGCATCAACTCCCCACGATCAGATACACCTACAACAGAATGACGATAGCAGTGACTCTTCGAACGGTTCACCTATTCAGAGTACGTCCAGTCATCATGAGGGACTTATGCCGGCCAATGACCCCGTTCCCCCAGCCAGTACAATTCAACCGTTAAGGCCCCAAAGTCCTGCAACTCAAATTCCTGTAACTGAACACGATGATGTTGTGGGTTAGCCGACAAAGAGGTGGTCTAAGTTGAGTTGCCCTTTGCGTTTTGCTTTGTGTTGTATGGCAGTTGATGGCTAGGGCTGTGAAAAAGGGGCATCTTGGAGCTGAAGAGGCACTATCCCAGACGTTAGTTCGCTTTATCTCGGTTATCCTATCTCTAAAAACATCCTGTCAGATTGGCGTAATCAGTTTCATTCGCTGTAAGCTTCCTATCTGGTCCTTGACGAAGCCGAATCCAATATGGTATGGCTCGATGAAACATTGTATATGTCAGAAGTCTTAGTGTAGAGGTTACATGAATTTTTGTCGTCGCACGAAGAAGACAAAACTTCTTCAAGATCTAGGCTGCGACTATATACACAAAGGTGCTTTATACTTCAAGTTGTCAGATATAAGCAATCGCATGCGATTAAGTTGGGTTTATTGTATTGTATAGCGTGTTAATTTATGTTACAATAGTTCAGCAGATCACCCTGTACCGGGTGTCTAATAGTTCATATGTTGAAAGCCTCTGAGACTCAAGTTTTAAGGGTACAAAGGGGATCCTCCTATAGAAGAACCTCTTACAAACATGAACATTCTCGACACACGATCATACATCCATCTCTCATGAATAAGTTTCTATAACCGTGATCTTAACCTTTATACGTCACACATATATATTCACATCTGCAGACGTGAGGCAAGGAGTATCTTGCCACGCTAATGCATCTCGATGATAAGTCAGCAGGCGCCCTCGCCGAGTGTTCAGTGCTGCATGGTACAAATGTAACATATCCTAGCCGAACTCAATCTGTACCCAGTTCGATTTCACATACTTTCTTCACACATTTCAGACCGTTACGTGGCTCGTGGGGCAGATACATGTACACCCGCGCTCGATCCAGACGAAACTTACACGTCGTAATATCAACCCAGTCGCTCACCAAGACAAAGAAAAGGTGACGTAAACCGCACGACATGTTTCTGAATAATCCACGTCTATGTCTTTGTCTGGCATTTCTATTGTTTCTTCCCTCTCTTCTTCAATTGTTCATTCTCATGGGCCTCTGGCTGCGATTCTACAATTCAAAGGTCTGAACAATAGGCTTTGATGCCTCAAAGAAGACAACGCGATTCATGGATACATAAGACTCGAAATCGCATCTCATCGCAGGATTTGGATTCGGCACGGTATCCTGCGTTGATCGTCGGATCCCATTATTATCGTGATACCCATCGCATACAAGCTATCTTTATCATCCTTCTCAGAGTCCTTCACTAGCCGCAAAAATGGTCTTCCAAACCAACGCCTTCAACCTAACACCCGCAGAGAAACACGTGGCCCTCGGACAAATCAGGTCACTAGTACTAGGAGCCGGCGCACTCCTCGCCCGAGCGAACAACTCACTCGTGCCGTCTTCGCACGATTACGGCGAAGCGCTCAACATGATAAACAAAGCACTCTTCATGGCCACGGATCCAGACGCATGTGATCCCTCGCTCGCGCCGCTGGCGACATGTTATCTATATAAAGGCCACATTCTTCTCGCGTTAGATCACGTCGATGACGCTCGCGCGGCATATGAGAAAGCAGCGGCTTCGGAATCGCGGAGTCCTGCCGGATTCGCTGAAGCGGGGACATCCTCGCGGGACGAAGCGCAGCGTTTATTGGACGAGTGGGAGGATACGCTGGATGATGCTATGACTCTGCAGGGGAAAGTATCGGTCCTTTCTAATCAGAGAGGTTTTGTTGCCGGGATGCCTGGGGATGTAGCTACGGAGCTTGGACCCGATGGGATCAGGCTGCAGGTTATATCGCGGCCTGGCCCGGCCAAACGTCCGCGTGTGAGGAGGGTTAAGAATTTCGAGGAGTTGCTGTATGTTTCTGGCAAGATCCCGCCGCGCGTGTCGTCTTTGAATAAGTGCTAATGAGAGAATAAAACTTAGTTCGCGGCTTCACACAGTCATAACTGTGTCCCACCGAAATACTGTCTGAAGAAATCTCATAGTTTTTGAGAAACTGGGTATGAGTACATACATTGGAATATGGATATACGATATGGTGCGCATTTTACATCTTATGATGCCTGTACTAAGACGTTTAATACCTTATATAAAATTACCGGTGTTATATATATTACGTAAATAGCTAGCTTAATTAAATGTTTAACTTAAGTAAAGGATGCGTTAATATAAAAGTTTCTAAGAGGAATCTTAGTGTTGGCTGTCTGCAATATGTGTGGATTGGTTGATGTAACTAGTAAGTAGGTTGGTGTACTTGGACACTGTTCTACATACTATACATAGGTACAGTATGGGACCTTATAATGGGTCCGCCGACCCTAGCACCTGACACTTAGACTGTGTGGCTTATCTGTAATAGACGCTTTGTATACCTTGTTTTCTTCAACATATGCTTACTACTTTACCGTTTGGTTTCTTATCTCTTACTTGAATATATTAATTATCTATTCCACTACTATCCAGTCTTTCCATAATACATGTTAGCAAACCGACTAGAGGGGTTACTAAGCAGTTCAGTAGGATATCCAGCTTCAACAAGCGACCCCTGATCCAACACCAGAATATGATCGAAATCTAGTAAGCTCGATAAACGATGGGCGATCATTATAATCGTGTGATGTTTGAATTCGTTCCGAATGACCTCTTGCATTTGTTCATCAGTCTTAACATCAACACTGCGTCTTGTTAGTCACCGTGTAGAATTTAAAAGACCGGAATCTAGTCTCACCTGCTTGTAGGTTCATCGAGTATTAATACCTTTCCAGGTTTGAGAAGAGCGCGCGCAAGGCAAAATAATTGGCGTTGGCCATGCGACAGAAAATCCGCATCCATGCATGTGTCGAGGACAACTTTAATATCCGGAGTGGTGCTTCCAGCCTTATCCCGTAAGATAGACCAAAGTTTTACCTTATCTAGGGCGGCCGCTATATCTTCGTCTGTAAAGGTTTCTAGAGGGTCTATGTTGGATCTAATCGAAGCTGGAAACAAGAAAGGATCTTGAGTAAGAGTGGTGACATGTTCGCGAACAACTGGGCCTGTGAGGGTTGCCAAGTCGACGTTATCAATAAGTATCTTACCACTCTTAACATCAATCATTCGGAGAATAGCCTGAACGGTTGAGCTTTTCCCACTAATGAAGATGACATCAGTCCATTTGTGATGCTAGGCGTGTTGCGACGAACATACCTTCCAGTTCTCCCAACGATCCCAATTTTCTTGCCGCCTTCGAAGGAGAAGCTAACATCATTGAGGATTAAAGGACCATTCTCTTCATAACTAGCCGATACTGAATCAAATGTCAGTGCACCATGCTGTGGCCAATTTACAGGAGGCTCGTCCAATTCTTCAGTAGTAGACTCGCGGGGTGTGCTCTCCGAGAAGTCTTTAATGCGAGAAATGGCACCGAGGGAAGTCTCCAGAAGGGTCCAGAATTGCACCAAGTTGGTGAGTGCTTGGGAAAGACTGGTAAGTTGAACAAGGGCGATACCCAAGAATCCGGGATCGATTTTGGACCGAAGAGCAACCGTCAAGCCGACCAGGAGGATCGCAAGGCCTGCGACGACGAGGTCAAGGACTAGGACTAGCCATCGTTGGATGCATAGAAGAAGGTAGAAGGGTTTTTGCGATTGATCAAGTAGCTTGTTCGTCTTGTTTGTGTACGCTTCGGCCCACCCGAATGCACGGATAGTCACCAATCCGCTCAGGGACTCAATAAAATGGGAGAATAAGGGTGCGCTTGTTTCAAGTCTGAGGTAGACGTCAGCTGAAAGTGTCAACTGATTGATATTGTAGCGACTTACTCTAGCAAACGTAGCTGTCTTGAGGTGCGGAGGTAAAATCGCTGTATGAGATACAAGACGAAAACCACCAATGGCAAGATGGCGGCAAAATACCCTACTGCTGTTGCTGCTAGTACGGTAGCAACTATACATTGACCAAGTTCTAACAGTGTCAGATCGGTCAAACGCGTTGAGAATTGACAGTTGCTTACGAAAGCCGACGTTGATAATGGCACCTGGTAGGGTCATGTCTGCGAGACGGAGGTCTTGGCTGAACCTGCGAACAGTCAGGTCCAAGTTGACATAAAGAGCGTGACTGGCAACTATACCTGTTGACTAGTACCCCTGTTTCTGTTCGGGCTAAGAAAGACATGGGTGCATTTAGAGCTGCATTTAAAATGGACCTGTGCAGGTGTTTTCCTCCATTAGGTATTATGCCGATATATAGGTACCTGTAATCTTTTCAGCGATTGTTTGAAAGCCATATAAATGAAGGGTTGGTTACGCGATAGAGGTAACTAGTCCGAATATTTCAGCAATACTGAAGGCGGCGAATATGCCTAGCCAGTAGCCAAGTCGAGGAGGATCCCCTCTTTCATTGCTTTGCGCCCACCAGTTTAACCATACGGCTACCGCTATGTCAGTTATGGTCGTCTTTCAGGGGTAGGATATCACACATACACTGCATACCATTCGCCACTTCATTAATAGTGACGAAAATAACAAAGACAACGAGTTTCCAGCGACCCAGAGCAGCTGTATAGTACCTGTAAGTTGCCCAGTCTCCTGTTTGGCGGTTTGGATCTTGATTTTGTACTTCGATCGGCGCATCTGGAGGGACAGAGTTGACTTCGTTTGCTGGTAAAGATTCAGTATCTACACCCGTCGATGACCGGGATTGGCTGATCTCGAGGCTATGGATGTATCGCCCGGGAACATTTAGTTCGGAGAACTTTCCTTGCTCGACGATCTTTCCGTTATTGTCCATGGCAAGAACCAAGTCTGCTTCAGGTAGTCGCTTAACTAGAAAATAGTGAGTAAGTGTAGACGACTAACAAGGAGGCGTGGTGCTTCTTACTTGAATGAGTTGCGAGGACCACTGTAGTGCCGATTTTCTTAAATAGCCCATTCTTTCCAAACACTCCTCTAAACACGACCTCTTCTGTCACCGCGTCCAAGCCACTAAGAACATCGTCAAGGATAGCGATCGATTTGCGTGAATACACTGCCCTTGCGATAGACTGAGACAGAAATGAGCGAAAATCTCAATGTGAATCATCGCTAAGACTTACTATGCGTTGCTTCTGGCCGCCACTGAGCTTAACGCCTTTGCTTCCGACGATAGTCAAATCCCCATGAGACAGTCTGTTAATATCAATATCCAAGGCACAAGCCTTGATAACAGATTGATACCACTGTTCGTCAAATTCAGACTCAGCAGTAATGTTTGCTCGAATACTTCCGCTTATGATCCAGGGTGTTTGATCACAAAAAGCGACACGGGAGCGCAAGGTATTCACATGTCCGTTGTAGTAGGGTGTTTCCTTTAGTAGTCCTTTGAGGAATGTAGATTTACCGCAACCAACTGGACCAGTGACGATAGTAAGCCCGGCTGCGGAGTCGATTCGTATCGTAGCCTCCGATACCAGGTTCTGCGACGACTCGGACCAGCCAAAGCTTGCATTCTCGAGAATTATGCAGTATTTATGTGTATGTGACTGAATTGGGTCAAGTTCCGCGCCGATTGAGCTATGATGATGTTCAATAGCAGTTGCATTATCTATGCTCAAGTCTGACTGTTGCTGCTCAATTGACACATCGTTCAGAAATGTTTGGATTCTCTGAAAACAACCCAACGCGCTCCAGCCTTGTGGAATAGCGGTCAGTATATCTGCTAGGGGTTTTGCGACAAGAGTAATAAGCGCCAGTGAAGAGATGGCTTGCGTAACAGAGAGCGAGTCGCTGCCATTAATATGTGCGACAATCCCATAAGCGCCAAAGAGAAGTAACTTGGCAAGGATTTCAGGGGTATTGACTAAGAAAGATGTTAGTATGTGTGATGTAGTGTTACGATGATTATGAGCACAGACCGATACAGTTGTAATAGGCTTGAACTTGGCGGTACTTCGTCGACTTTGCAATTTCGTCACTGCGCAGGCTCTGAATCTTATTGAACATCTGTCCCGTGAGGCCTAACATTTTGACATTCTTCATGGAGCTAAGAATTCCGGATGTAAAGTTGATGCGAGTTTGAATAGCTCCAAGCCACGTCTTCTGGTTTTTGGACACCTTGTCGGCGATTTGACCGGATAGTAGTGTTCCCGCTGTAACAAGTCTTAGTTTAATACTCAACGACGATAAGACTGGGAACCATTACCAATTGACAGGATGAGAAGTATCACAAATACGCCACCTAGCTGGAGATAAAGCAAATAAGTGGCAATACCGAGTTGAATAAAAGCAGGGGCCGTCTCGACAAGAAGGTAGTGAAATGTTTCGGTAATTCTCTGCACATCGGTGCTCATCAAGGTGACAGCTGCAGAATCATTCTGTTTTGTCACCTGAATCTGAAGCACCTTCCGATATATAATGGATATAAGTCCGCCGCGTATCATGGTCATTAGTCGATATGTGAGATGTGACGACCATCCCATGGTGATCTAAGCATATGAGATCAACATTAGCATCAAAAATATTAAAAAGATTAATACGCACTGCGAGACTAATATAGACTAAAGCGAAGCCGCCTATCAGACCATAGCCGACGTTACTGTTGTTCCCAGTTTCTGTGTTTTGCACGAAGCTCACAGCTTCTCGGATCAAGAAGGGTTGGGATAAACTGAGCGCAACATAAGCAAATTTCGGGAAAGCAATCAAGAAAACCTGCCATCGAAAGGTCCATACTGTAGCCAAGGCGAGCGCGTGGCTCTTTTCTCGGTTACCTGTTGGCCGTCAGTATTCATTTTCATAGCTTTTTTTTTTTTTTTTGTATTTGCCTACATCTTCCCCATGTTGCCGATACATCTTTGGCTAAAACCTGCGATTCAAGCTTCTCACTGATAGATGGCAGATCGGTCACGGAAAGCACCTTGCCGAATCCAGACAGAAGAAGAGCGTTAAGCCATAAGAAGAATCCGCGGCTCAATGGCCCGCTTGTACTTTCACGAGGGTATTCGCGATGGCCGTCTAGGATCAGGCGTCGCTTTTCTATCGCTTCAAGCGTGAGCAGTGCGATTTTGACCGCGAGTGAGGCTGTCAGGGTCGCAGCTATGCCTCCGATATCCCCTATAAGCCACTGAGTCCTCACTCGGGCGATATCGAAGAAGACGGTGAATACTAGGTAGAATGTTATGATAAATGAAGGCCTGATTGACTTTGAGTGCTCTAAGTGAGAAAGTAGTGCAAGTGACAGCCCAGAAATCAACGACAGGGTTGTGGAGGCAAGTGAAACAGAGCTGCGAAGACTCGACTGCGTCCACTGGATTACAAGCGCCAGCTGGAGACCTATATAGGCTGCTATCGTTCCCTAATGCATATTCAGAGCCCTTGCTTAGATTATGAGAGATGCGGGGGTTATTATACCAACTTAGCAATATACAGGCCATTCCGTCTAGCTATGATTCGTCGCCGAATCAACGCAAGAGCTCGGAAGGGGGAAAGGAGAAGGAAAACCGCAGTCGGTAAGATTGCCAAGATTACTTCTTCATATTGCACTGTAATGAGGTTGCATCAGCTGGCCTGGCGCGTCATCGGTCAACCCAATCCAATCGAACGTACCGGTAAAGTCAAAGCCTCCACGACACCCACTCTCAGCAGCTGGTCCAAATGATGCATCTCCACATATGAGTACCTCGATCGATCCCATTACTAGATAGCGTATCCTCTGGATACGGGTAGAGCGTAGCCAGGGTTTGCATGGGATCTTGGAGCTTTGTTTGTTGTGTCCTTATGCGCGGCAACGTATTGAGTGTCAGCCAGTGGAGAGTCTGTCACCGGATGAAATACCATAAACGTTGCAGTGCGTTCAGAAGGGTCACCAGCAGCCTGTTTCAGGTAGGCAGAAGCGCTACGACACGAGGTCCTTGGAACAGCCCACGATTAGTAGTCTCCCGCATCCGTTGTTTGTGTTTTGTAGCCTAGGCAGAGCGAAGGCGTTCTCGCGCTGCGGTTATACCTATTCGCATGCCGTCTATTCCCCGCGCCCCTCCCTGGGCAATGCAACGATTATTGGCATCAATGGGTTATCCTAACGGTACCTATGACCCGGTCAGTGGGGTCACCAATAAGATGGGAGGTGGGGAGCTGTAGTACCTAGGTACTGTAGGTACGAGAGTCTAAGTCAGGCACATCCCTACATGCATGGGTGCTTACTGTGAATACACCCTAGAAGCTTCCCGGCAATACTGTACTGGTATGTTATTCACGTGTTAGCTAAGTACCTAATGTAGGTAGGGCTTTAGGCCACCTGCCAGAATCATCGTCTTTTCTATTGGTCGAGACCTTTGCATACGCTATTTTGGCTACGGCCAATCCACTCCCTTCACTAGGTACCTTAACAGGTCCCGGGGGTGGCTGCAACTTAACGGCGAAGCTCCAGGTGCCTGTAATGGTAGGTATTTGTGCCCGAGAACTCGTGCTCGTTCCTTACGTACCGGTCCTGATATGTACCTACTACGCTTTGATGCCTTTAAGATTGAAGGTTTTATTTGTCCATGTCAGTGTTTTAAACTTTGCCACTTGAGCCACCTTATTCTAGCCACGTGTGCGCCACCCTTCACTTGGGCCATTAGGCCGCGCAGAGCAGATCCAGCCAAAAATGACCCAATCACATATAACGCCAAAGACACTCCCTTTTCAAATACTGACCAAAAAGCCAGAATAAATAGGAAAAACAAAAGAGCTGCATATTATGAATCTCTACAAAATTAATTTTCATTGACTTATTTTTTTTCTCTTGATCGAGCTCTTATGTATTATTTAGTTGAGCTTTGAAGTCGAAGGGTATTTGGTGGCATGTGGCATGTGTTTTTTTTTATGGTGGTGAAGCTCTGGCCGTGCTCGCAATCCAACACTCCCGAGTCTGCCCCGAGCCTACCTACCCCTCCAGATGTCAGCTTTCCCCGTCTAGTAGACCAATAATCGTTTACCTTAGCGGGGGTGCTAGGATTACCTGGCAAAGGCGTGGCCCTTCTGCAGTGCAACGCTTGAGTATGTACTGATTTTATGACCGCCTCGATCTCTATAGGCTGTGCGATTCCAACAAAACTTTTTACAGCAGTTGCTGGACCCACAGGGTTATATGCGCTGGCAACACTGGCGGGATACGGTTCCCCAAAGGAAATGGTTGTTTTAAAAAGGATCTTAGCATCTAAACGAGGAATTTGCAGGATTAGTTAGGCCGCCGAGCCTCAGTAAATATACTTGGAATTGGGCATAATTGAGACCTCCCTCTACTACCTATTGTAGGGTCTTTCTACATTCCGTCTCACAACACCATAACACTGTAATGTCTATATAATATTCATAATCCCCGGAGAATTAGATTCATTCATCATCCTGCTATCATCTCCTGTATGCCGGTCTCTCCCCGCCACACATTCTCCTACATCATCTCCGCCTAGTAGGTCTTCAATGGCTGGCTGACACTAACGAGCCTCAAGCGGTGTCACCAGAGGTAATACAACACCAGGGTTTAACGCTTACACAGTTCTCCCAAGTAGCTTTATACTACTTGTGCAATACCCTCTACTTTCTCTTTACTTCCGTCTTTCTATTATTGTGAGCCACGCTTGTTACCACTCGCCTGTCCAATTGCTGCCGTTTTCTGACTCACATATTACCAGGTACCCATGGACTGTTCCGTCGGGCTCTGATACGGATTCTCACGACGAAGAAGGAAACCGCATTGGCAAAGACTTGGCGAGCTTATCTAATCTACAATTCGAGGAGCCGGGCTCTAACAACAGAGTGCGAGTTGTGGCTTGGAACCTTATCACGGGAAATTCCCCGATTCAGCGCGAAGGCATCATCACCAGGTCACCGCGTGAGGTGGTTGAGCCTGAATTAATCAAGGGCGGGCAAAAATACAGTGGTAAGTAAGTCTTCCATTTCACTGTACACAACATACACGGTTTCTTCATTACATTTTCTGACGTAGACAAGGAATTTTTAAAATCGTCTCAACCTTTGAGCATCCTGTTCGGGGTAGATTCAATAAACAGGGAACTGCGTCTGCCGTCAGCATGTTCCATGTCTTGACCGCAGCTCACAACCTGTGGGACCCGAAGCTTGGCCCTGCTAAGATGGCGGTGCTATATCTGGATGATCGCGTAGCCCAGGACGGCAAACCTTTCAACATGTGCCTCACTGTTGCTATCAATGCCGACTGGATCAAGCGGTACAGCGTGGAGAATGATTTCTGTATGGTAGCTGTAGAACAGCCTTTTAATTCAGGGGTCCGGCTTCTCAGATGTCTTCCCGAGCCCGGTCCCTCCTGTGCTGAAAATGGAATGGTCCTAGGATTTTCCTATGATTTACCTTTCAATGCTCCCAGCAAACATCTAATCCGATGCGAGGGGCCGGTAACTTATCGCGAAAGTGAAGCCATCCTTATAATTGAGCATCGGATAAACACAGTTGGAGGTGGGTGTAGATGATATACTTATCAAGAGCAATCTGCTAATGTTTTACCAGGGAACTCTGGTAGCCCTCTCATTGTTGATGACCAGTTTGTCGGCGTCCATAGCACATTCATACGTGACCAGAAGATAAACATGGCCGCGCCCGTCAATCGAAATGGGAACAGTGTTGAACACTTTAGTGGTGTGTTGAGATACATGAGGGGTCAAATTTCGAAGCTACCTGGAGAGATTGAAGATCTTGGAAGGGCTACTTGTGTTACGGCGAAAGTACGTATGTTTGGTGAGGGCATGACTCCCTCCTGCTGAATTGATTCCAATATTGTCAGGAACCTGGAAAGAGAAAAAGAAAGGAGAGAGAGAGAGGGATAGAGAGAGAGAGAAAGAAAAAAGAAAGAAAAAAGAAAGAAAAAAGAAAGAAAAAAGAAAGAAAAAATCGAAGGAAAAAATCGAAGGAATCGATGAGAAGAAGAAAGGTAAAAGGTAAAAGAAGATGGATCATCGGGAAATACAGGGACTGATTATGAGTAGAGTATATCCTTCACAGGAGCCTATCACAATGGACAGCTTTAACGATATGCACGATTCTGCTTTCTATATCTAGTATAATATATTTGCATTCGATAAACACGTGGGCTGGTATTCGTCATATGAAAGCAGAACGACTAAACAACGACAGGCAGCATTAAGCCGCAAAGAAGGCAATGAACCGATTCTCGATATGTCGAGTAGGAAGTGCATCTTGGTCTGTCTGCATGGGACTTTCAGAATTGCACTTCAAAGCCAGCATTGTGACCACTTCCCCCCACCACTTGACCCCTCGTCGCCTGAGGTGTGCCCTTTTCGCTCCTTATCTCCCCGTCGACTCTAGCCCATGGGTTAGACATTGTGTTGAATGTTCGGAAGCCTTTCTTGCTAACTCTTGTGTCTTGTCCACGAAGTATGACAAGCCACTTCTGAACCGGCTCGCTCTGTCCTCTACCGCCTTTGATCCATGGTCCAAGCTTATCGGATTTCAATCCTTCGTCTGTCATGACTTCAGAAATAGGCTTCAGCATGACGACTTTCCATTCACGTCGAATGTGGGGGTTCTTGTTGGTTGCGACAAAGCGGCAATCCAGTAAAGCGCCAAGCTTCGAGGGCAGGCAGGCTGGAAGCTCGAAGATGCGTCTTGCCAAGTTTTGATGGTAGGACTCTTGCTTCATGAGACGGAAAAGCCCGAGTTTTTGGGAAACCCACTCATTCTCAGCAGAAGCAACTGCGTTCGCCAATTCAGCTTGGGTATGTGACGGTATGGATCTCACCCCGGTATAGCCATCTTTCAAAATCTTGTAAGTTGAAACGATGTTCATCCCGAGCATACGCTTGAAAGTAGTGAGCTCGACTGTTGGCCGTACGAAAATGATCTCCCAGCTCTCGAAAATAGCAATAGTATCACAGCTATCGACTTGGCTGCAACATCATGTCAGTAAATACGGCAAGAGTCAATTGGTAGGACATACAAGTCTTTCCAGAAGGGTATCTTCATATCTGCAGTGGGCGTATTGATTCTTGTTTCCGTTTTGTTCCCCGCGAGAGTTAATGTATCGTCTTCGCGTGAGCCTTTGGTCGCAAGCTCTAGAATTGATGTAGATGCCATTTCGGCCGTTGTCTGCTGAAGAGTCTTCGAGCTGGGAGCCACGATGATAGTGTTCAAGTCAGATTTATATGAGATTGTATCTAAAATTGATGGTAAAACCTTTTCGTGCGTTCTCCTCTCCCCTTTTATAACCAATATCAACTGTATCGAGCATTCTATGGTTAAGGACCTAGGCGTTACACTCTGATCAGGTGTTCATGTTTCTGCCTAGCTAATCTCACTAATCATGCATACATAACATATGATAGTCAGTATAACGGAAACTGCGTCCTATGTCTCAGCCCTAACTTTCTAGAATGATGCTTCAAGATACTACACTAGCCGACCAGACCGAAATCAGGCGAAAGTCATCGCGTCTCCGTAATTAGTACAACCACTTTCGGGTCATCTGCGCTTAACTATCCAATATTAGCTCAAAATAGGGCTCGAGTTCATTTCATCGGCTAAGTCATCGTGACGCTTCGGCAAGGAGCCCTACGCCCTTTGGATCGCGTAGCATCGCGTATTAGTCGCCCAGCTCGCCTTGCAATAGGTTCCTTTCACCGAATAATGCTTGACACCTTTTACGTTTTGTGAAACGAGATTTCGGTCTGTCGCTCGGCTTCCCCGTGAATCCGAAGGTAGTCATTTGACTCCATGGCCTTGGAGCCTTGCGCCCGTTGATTTGCATGTAGGTGTATTGTCCTTTGATTCAACCATTTCAAAAACACAGGCAAACATGCAATTTATTTCTTCACTAATAATATAATCCAACCAATCCTCTGATATTTCCCATTCACCTCGTGCTTATAAAGCCCCCATAGTCAATATATAACTCTACGGCTGCATGCGGCCTACAAAAATCTTGACATTTCATTTCGAGACAATGTGTAGCTTTGGTAATGAAATCCAATCACGGCTGAAGGCACGATTTCCCAAAGCTTTAAATAGATTTAACTATCTCACAGAATACTTTCATGAGTCATACCCCAGGATTGTTTGAATTGGGGGCCGTTGCCCGATCTACTCGAAAATGTAATAGTCAGCAACCCTGTTAGGAGCATCAACGTCAATATGCATTACAAGAATGAATAAATGGAGTAATCATTTATCGAAAACAACCAGAAGGGCTCCATGGGACTGCTCCTTCAGTCTCATACTGTTGATCAATAATAGAGATGTGTATACCTGGTTACCATGGCAGGTGTTATACTGTCACTACCCCATCGGGGAACTAGGTTGTGGAAGGAAATGAATCGTCGCTGCTGCCTCCAATTAATGTCTAGGAGAGAGCTGTCCCACTCCAGCCCTATAACCCCCCCGATTTGCAATTCTGTCACGCATCCGCCTCCTTAACGTCAATATCATAGCTACGATCCCTACAACTGCCGACGCTGCTAACAAACCGAAAGCGAGTCCCTTTACGAAGATGGCATCAGGCCTCTCGACAGACCGCTCAGTTAACAATTTCACTGTCGCATTTGAGGCACATAGCTATGGCGAGCACGGAAACGACCAACCTTTCGAACGCTGGTTGACTCTTACTACAGCCTCACCTTACGCGAAGTGGCACGTCAAGGTTGCTTTTCGCGGCACCTTTCCATCAGTTTGTCTCACACGGGAGCAACGTCGAGACGATCTAAAACAGTTCTGTCTTTGCATTGATTTCAAACTACTCAAGCTTTACAGTGACACAATCACAAATATGTTCATCCAACGCGCAACAGACGCTCCCAGAGTATCCCCAATCCCGTTGATGAAACCTCTCGAAGCATACAACGACTACGCCCACATTCTCGACTCCCTCTCTTTCAGGCTGGAACCAGAGATAAAAAAGGCATATCCTATCTTACAACCCAGTCATACCACGCCCTCAATAGATCAGTTCAATATCAAGATTGTGCGCCTTATCAAACCAAGTGTCTGCGTGGTCCAAATTCGTGGCAATTCGAAACTATATGTCTACAAAATGGTACCAATGCACTTTGCGCCTTCCGATGATATCGCCGATCTGAAATCTGAATTGCGAAACCTACAACTGCTCCGGGGCTTCGCAGGGATAGTACGGCTTGTAGCTACAGTTTCCTCTGAAAACCCATATCACACCCTTCAGTCCACTAGGGCAACGGAATGCACGACAGTTCTACGAGGCATCCTCCTCGAATACCATCCGAATGGTACATTATATGACGCGCTACAGTCACCACAACGCTATGTGGCGGCACTTTGGTTGATATGGGGCCTGCAGATTGCCAGAGCGGTCGCTCATATTCATACAAGGGGTCTCACTCACATGGATTTGAAGCCAGAGAATGTCGTGATTAGCGCAGAGTGGGACGCCGTGGTGATTGATGTTGGTGCGAACAGCATAACCTAGGCATTTATGTTACCAAAGTTGAAAGCCAAAGAAGGCTCAGACTTCAATCCACTCTTGGCCCCTTTAAAAGTACGAAGGAAAAATGACGTTTATGCGCTCGGGCTGATTCTGTACGAGCTTGCCACTGTCTCAACCGGGTTGGATAGAGAACTATTAGCGGCCGTTTCACAAGATGCAATGCAATCTTCTGGGCCTTCTTCCATTTATTACATAGTCAACAAGCTTTCACGCACAGTTACCTAAAGCAACTCTCAAGGGTCATCCAGTAGGTATCATTAGCATTCAGCACAATACCCCATCAGCGATACTGTTATTAGTTACATATTGTATGAACAGTCTATAAGTGTAAATACTTTAGATACATAGCTAGAATATCAATCTCGAAGCGCCATGCCAGAAAAGCCTCTAGAGAAACCTCTAAGATCTCAGCCTTAAATTGTTCTACTGGCAGGTTACAACAGCTGTTTTGCAATAAAAAGATACTCACTCTATACCTAATTTACATAACGAGAGAATAATAGCAGCCGTTTATCACACGCTATCTCGCTGAGTATATAGGATCAAGTAAGAACGTCCGAGCTTGAATGTAACAAGTGAAGAACCCCAATGGCTATCTCTACATGATTCCACAATTGGAGTATATGGTAAAGGCTGAATGGAGAATATCCATATCCCACACAGTGGCAATGTGGCTAGACTTCAATCACACATCCCAGGAGCATGTCTAAACCACGGCGAATCCTAAACTAGCAGTCTAGCAAGGTTCTCGGGATCTATTTAAGCTAGTGGACGCTACGTAAAGAAGTTCCCATGATGGCCTCTGATCTCTCTCCTATGTATTACTACGTAGTCGCTCGCATATTCATCCCTGGTAGCGCAACATCTAGACCGACAAAATGGCTGAAAACGATGGTCACCGCTTTTCTTTGGCGAAAGAAATAACAGGATTTCAGCCTCATCATCATCCTTGTAGAATTCGTTGCTTCACTAAGCACCTAGAACCATCTTAGCTTATGGGGCTTCAGTGTGGGGTGTAGATGGTGTGGGGGTCATCACGGCTTTTGTCTCGGCAAAGGATAGTAGTGAGAGTTGGGTGTTTGATGCCCTTTGGCAAAGAGGACACGGTAGATATCTTCTTTAAACAGTAAACTTCGTTATGAAATGCGTCTATAGGGCTGGTTTGCGACGAAATGAAATTATAGCATAGTTTTATAGTTATAATTTATCTTTGTTCTTACATAGCTCTGGATTGTCTTTCAAGATTTGGTGGCCGGTCCCCGTGGGGGAGTCTCCCCGCGCGGGGGGCTGGGAGGGGGAAATGTCTTTATCCGTCTGGAGACACTATAACGGCCACATCGTCATAATCCAGTCTACATTCGCGACCGCGTATTTTCGCAAGTCCGTTTTCTCGAAGACTTTTAACATTCTGTTAATCATAATCTATGCCGGCGATTGTTCTATTTGATCCGAGTAAAATACTATGTTGACGTGGAGTATTCTGTCGCATTGCTGCTATGTCAGCGTCTTTCGTTCTGGCCGGTTTTCGCGAGGGCGACTACTACTAGGCTAGGTCCACTTCATGAGCAGATACCGTACGACGGCCCAGAATTTTTTAGCTTGTGCCATGGGGAAGAGCGTGGGGAATAGGTTCTCCAGAGATAGGAGAATTTTCTTATAAGTGAAACCCACGAGACTTCCAGTTCCTAACCTCTCATCTCTCCTTAAGGTGTTTTCATTTCACCTCACCTCATTTCTATAAGCTCTACGAACCTTGTTTTTGGCCTGTTCACGGACACGGATTTCGTCTCCCCCTTAAGCACAATGCCTTCCATGGAGTCGACAAAGGTCGACAACATATCCGAGCTGATTGAAAATGTCGGAGACCGAGGGCCTGCCGATACGGCGCTGGTCATGCCAACTAGTCTCGCTGCGCTTAACGACGATGAATACAACAGACTCGGTAAAAAGGCTACATTAAAGATGGACTTTGTCATTATGCCACCATTAGTCATCATGTTCATCCTCAACTTCCTTGATCGTCAGAACCTCGCCAGCGCAAAACTTGCCGGAATAGAGAAAGAGTTAGGCATAACCGGTGTTCAATACCAAACATGCATAAGGTGAGCTTTTCCCAGGCATAAGTACCGGCATTAAATGTTGTGATACTAACATATTGGCGATCAAGTATCCTCTTTGTGGGATACATTCTGCTTCAGGTTCCGTCCAACCTGGTCCTTGGCAAGATCAAATGGCCCGGTGTCTACATCTGCATTGGCATGGCAGTATGGGGCGCCATATCAGCGTCTATGTCATCAGTCCAAGGCTTTGGTGGCCTTCTGGCCGCACGGGTATTCCTCGGTGTCGTTGAAGCCATCTTCTTTCCCGGCGCTCTCTACTTCCTGTCACTCTTCTATAACAGAAGGCAGTACGCGTTGCGTGCCGCAATCCTCTACTCCGGATCCCAGCTAGGCAATGCTTTTGGTACCCTGTTCGCCATTGGAGTTTTGCGACTGGATGGACAGCGTGGTTTGTCTGGTTGGCGTTGGGTGAGTGATTTTTCTGTTCGGCCCTTTTTCTGCCTATCAGACCCCGCCCACAGTCTCCCCTGCATAGCCTCCAAATTGAGTTTCAAAGGCTAATATGTCATATAGCTATT
Organism: Xylaria arbuscula; assembly: GCA_022385695.1. Classification (NCBI taxonomy): domain Eukaryota; kingdom Fungi; phylum Ascomycota; class Sordariomycetes; order Xylariales; family Xylariaceae; genus Xylaria; species Xylaria arbuscula. The sequence continues at coordinate 716,475 of MU279366.1, read as the reverse complement.
CTTGATCGAGGGTGTGCTGACCAGTGGATTGGCGCTCTTATTCTCTCTCATCCTACCCAACTCGAACCAAAAGGTCATTGGTATGACCCAGATCGAGCGCGATTGGGTACAATGGAATATGATTTCCGACCAGGGTCAGAACAACAATGCAGAGGAGATCAGCAACAAACAGGGATTCATTCTCGCCGTTACCGATCCCAAGACCTGGCTTCTTACAGGCACTCTCTACTCCATCTTTATCGTTAGCTCCCTCACCAACTTCTTCCCATCTGTCGTCGGTGGTCTCGGCTTCAATCGGACTACCACATATGGTCTTACGGCACCGCCTTTTATTCTCTCAGTAATTGTTATGTTGATCATCGGCTTCCACTCAGACCGCAAGCAGGAACGATGGCTTCACATCGTTGCGCCGCTGATCATTACCGCTGCAGCTAGCATCATTTCCTTAGCCACCCTAAATACAGCGGCTCGATACGTGGCTATCCTACTTCTGCCTGGATCATTCTACAGTGCCGCCGTCGTTACGCTGTCCTGGGTCAGCAACAGCATTTCCCAACCCGCTCCAAAGCGAGCAGCCGCCATTGCTATCGTCAACGCCGTTTGCAACACGCCTAATATTTGGGGCTCGTACCTATATTTCGGTGCCCCCCGTTACCTCGTCGCCTTTATTGTCAACTTGGCTGCCACAGGGTTAGCGATTGGATTTGCTACTAGTACCAGAATGTACCTGAGGCGACAGAACGCTAAGCTTGATCGTGGGGAGGATACCGGAAAGCATGGTCCCACCGCCGCCCAGGTGGCTAATGGTTTCCGATATGTTTTATAACGGCCTGACTTGTGAAATGCAAAATAATTGTATAGCGACCGGAGTAAAAGACTCAATGAGTTGATATGGCTGCCATATTGTATATAACTGCCTCTGTTTTGAGCGAAGGAGGTATAATGGAAGTCGAAACCCAATTTTTTGCTGTGCCACCTAAACTTTGACAACCTATCGTGATAATGACAGCTCCCTTATTCCTAGTGACCTTATTTCAAGAGTGAATTGAGGCGTTATGCTTCGAGTTTTCGCAGAGCTAGACGGCTCCCAGACTCTCTCCAACGTCAACAGTAAAGATCTCCTAGGTGTACTTTCCCCTGAAGTAGTAAAGCCTCTGTAATTGGAGTTTTCCACTCGTGCATATGTCAATGACGGCCATTGAACGCGGCTCTCGTATTCAGGTCCATGGCCCTATAAGTCTCCGTTAACCGGAATAATCATCATTTATAACAAGAGTGATTAATACGGGATATCGTACCTCAATTCACGCTCTCTCCGCAACGGGATCTCACCTGGTTCGGGTGCACCTATATCTTGTACAAGGGTTCTTCGCCCCAGGTCGAAGGGCTGGGGCTTGGGCCTTTAGGATTTAGAGAGCGTAATTATCGGGCCAGATATGAAGAACCAAGCGGAAGGTAAGCATCAGCCTTCATGTTCTGCGTATCGAAAAGCCCGCTCGCCTTGAAGTCGATGCGGTCTTTCAACTCATCCGACACATTGTCCTTCCCTCCATGAACCATGACCTCCATATCCTGGACAAGCAGCTTAACCCTTGCGAAGCTCTTGGCCCATTCCACGGCGATCTCGCCTTTGGAGCCACGTACATGGACGATCAGCGCGCTGCCTAGCGTAGCCCAACCGTACAGATCCGGAACATCCGTAGCGGCATAACCCAAATGGTGGTGGGCCTTTACCGCAGATGCAAGGCACATCGCGCGCGTGTGGTCCGCGTAGAATACCTCGAAGATTGACTTGTCGGTATTATTGGCACAAAAGGATATTATGGCACTTTGCGCAACCACAAGTTACGCAACGGCTACCTATGGTTGACCCTTCATGACAGCGCTAGCTTTCCGTCAGTGTTGAGTTATGAGTACTGTAGTAGGTATTTGGTCTTAAGGAGAAGTCCAAGTATAGTAATCTTAAGCGGTGTTTCTTATAAGGTAGTAGTTTAAACATGTTAACAGTTGCGCCGTAGAGTGCGCCTTAAAAGTGCGCCGGGAGGTTATCGCGTAGATTTAGGGTTATTATCAAATGCTCATTGGGTAGGAATCAATTGGGAATTATATATTTCGAGGGCATAATCATAGCTCAACTTCGACTACCGGGCCATGATAGCTCTTCTTCCCGCTGACAAAGCACCAAACCTCGGCGAATAGTGATGTTGTCACACGTAGCGAATACGAGGCTGCAAGACTCAGACCCTCTGAACGCGTTACACGCGCTGAAACGCGTCTTCCCGTCTATTCCTGATATTCTTCCTGATGTCCTACGTGAGGCTATTCAGCCCTCGCTTAACTGAGACATAGGCGCCGAGGTCGGAGGTTTACTCTATTGACCAGAGTTGTATATAGATACGTAGCCAAGCCACCTGAACGGAAGAGAATCCGAATGGTCAAGGTCTTAGGCAGCCATAACAGATTATTATATTCTGAATAGAGTCAATTCCAAGCCCTGAAACCAGCCCTTGTTATAGATGTCGCTCCAAATGTCAGAACATTAAAGTTGACAGTCTCTGGCACCACCGGCGTCACTGGCGGCCAAAGGCTCCAGAACCAAAGGAAGGCTACATACACACAGGCAAAAAGGTTATTGAGAGTCCCAAGGGTACCAGGAAGATGCCACGGGCCTCAATACAGGTTGCCTGGGCCAACTCTCCCAACTTGTGAGCTATATAGCTTAATGCCGTTTGGCTGCAGGCGTCGCCATAAGAGAAGGGCACAGCAGAGGAGGCATGATGAATAGAGTCTTGCAATACTCAAGTTAACGATATTGCTAAATGCGACGCTCGAATCTAACACGATAAGTGAAAGGAGCACAGAGATGGTGGTAGTGAATGCGATAGTGTATACAGGGATTGACGTGCGGCGATTGAGCTGATCAAAATTATCAGTAAAAGGGGATCGAATTAGGAGTAAACACTTATCGCATATAAGATGGAGCTCACCCTGATGAAGTAAGTCCAGAAAGGGATCCCACGATCTCTTGCGAAGGACCACAGCATTCTTGATGATGAAGCTAGTGCACCCACAGTGCTGCAGACCCCGAGAACCACAATGATGAGACCTAACACAGCTGCACCTGGGGTAGAGCCGGTACCAACTTGGAAGACATATAAAAACGGGTAGCCCAATGTTGTTTGGGACTCTAGCACGGCGTCGAAGTCTCCGAGACAGAAAAGATATGCTATTGTCATTCCAAACCCAATAGCCCGTTCAATACAATACTAATGATGATTGCTTGAGGTACGACAGTCGATGCGTTCCTTATTTCCTCGGCCATCTAACATGCTATCACTATTAGCAAGATGGGGGCGAAGAGGGACAGCGAAAAGCTTACATGAACCGCTGAATCGGCAGCTGTGGAGAGTTAGTATCATCATGTCGTAGTTTTCCAAGGAAGCAGAGGCTCGTCGACTCGGGAGAACACAGCAGCTGGTTGTCCGACGAGAAACGACAAGCCTTGAGTTGGCCAGCCCCCCGAACTGACGAAAGTAGTAAAAAACGAGGCATCTCCATGGGGAGATAAATAAACAAGAGGAATTAACACGGAGAAAAAGCCCAGTATATGCAAGACCAAGATTAGCCCTTCGAAGTGTGCTAGCATCTTGCTTACGACGGTATTAATGAAGATAGCAAATGCTATCACCGCCCACAAGAAGAGCACGGTTTACCAAGGTTAAGGCGTATAGTCAGTCTTCAAAAGTATGATAATGCTCTGCAGGAGAGTTCCTATAGACAAGCTGTGGAGGCGGTGACGGCCTGCCATCCAGCCATAGTCAGCCATCCTGGGATGCAGCGAACTTTTTCTTCCTACGGTGAGAAGGGAGGGTTCGCACCTGTGATGTAGCTCAGGAAGTGTCTCGAGGAGTCGGAGGTAAATATAGCAAACCAACTGTATACATAATGAGCAACGCTGCATCAAGTCCTATGTTTAATATGGGCATCTCACTAATACTGTCCGCCCGAGGTAGGTGCCCTTCTCGTGCCGATTAGTATAAGCCGATATACCTACCAGTCCATCCACCCACATAGAAGCCAGCTCTGATAGGACCGCAAACGTCTCAAGGACATGAACATTCCCTCCCAAGTAATCAAGACTGTGCACCAAAAGCTCAGTACAGAGATGAACCCGAAGTTACGCTAGTCTCACGTTAGAACTAGGTAGTACACTGTCGGAATGTCAGATTTCACCTTCAACACAGGCCGTTTGCCCACTCGGATTAGATCTCAGTCGTTCCTTGTGTAAGAGGTACTATCGCCGCCATCATCCGCGCCGTTCGCGCCTGGGGCATCTTTGAGCCGGCTTGGTAACTCCATAGCTGCCATTCGAGTTTGCGTTGTGTCTGTCGGAAGACAGGTGACTTTAGAAGATCTGCAATTGAGTAGAACCTCGGCGCCTTTGAAAAAGAATGTGCCTACATAAATCACTTGAACCCAACCAGTGAGCTGTATTGCTGGAAATATAAAGAGAAAAGCCGGGACACTTAGATGTGTGAAATGGAAGATGGAGGAGGGGAGGAAGTAGGTGAGGCTTGTGCCAAAAACTTGCGTATGCGAAATGTCGCACCTATATGTGAACGACTTATTGATTTCTAAATCTTGGTACTAAGTAAGTCCATACATTATTGATTTTTGCATAACGAGGTCTACCTAGGGATATATTGAAGTGTTGGCTTAGTCGTTAGGAACGCGGCACAGCACATACCCCCCTCCCCCCGCCAACGCCGCTCTCCCTTCAATGTCTGTATTTGAACATATCCACCATTGCGCACTGGCTTTTCACCACCTGAGGCATTTGTCCGGTCACGATGGAACACCTTGTCAACGCCTTCATTCGCGTACAGCGTCGAATAGATGACGGGGAGGCACTCTGCACAGCGTTTCCCGACCTCGAAGCATTGGCTTTGTCCGATCCGTCACTCGTCTCAAACCAGGACCGGCAGCGCGTCCTCGACTTTCCAGAGCCTGAGATGCAATCCACCAACATTGCGGCCACCACCTCCCTCTCCAAGGATGCTCTCTTACAGCAAGCAGCGCACTCGCGCCAGCTGCTCATGCAAGCAGAGCTCAACTTGTTGACGCATCGCTACTGGATCAAGAGACCTGGTCTACGTGAATCCGGTGCCCAAGCCAAGGCTACTAACGACCTTATCGCGCGTTCCCAGGAGTATTATGAAGAGATTACATCGCGTTTAAATAAAATGCGGGAGCCCTTGTACGAGGAGCATGAAGCCACAGCCATTGAAAACGCCGCGCACGAATTTTATAGACAGTTACAAGAGTCTCTAGCTAAGAAACCCGAAGATCCGGAGATGGCCCAGGCGAGACCGTGGGTCAGGCGCCTAGTGAGTCATATTACAAGTCCCTTTTTTTGTTTTGTTTCAAAGTAAGTCGGTGAATGAAGCAATAGTATGAATTAACCTGAAACATCTAATACTACGAGAATATGCTAATAGTTGTATGCTCAAGTGGAATGAGATCAAAGATAGCCGCAATAAGCGTTGGGGTTACGCTGTCTTCCAGCCGCCCTACCAGCAGGTTGAAGATTACTTGTCGCGAAGGGATGCCGTTCTCTTCCATGCGAAATACGCTACCTCTTGCAGTAGCGATCTCAGTATACGGGGGCTGTTGCAAACACTAGACCGGCCAAGCACTTTGAGTAGCACTGAAGACGCGCCCTTAGACGCCACGAATCGCGAAGCGCTCAGACAACAGTTCAAGGTTGTACGTGGAGTCGGTCAGAGTGCCGATGGAACGGCCGATGGGTTGACAGACGGCATCTTACATAATACCTTTCTAGTCATTGACCACGAATCAATCAACTCTGTGATGCCCTGGCCGGGCACTAGGAGTCCTCGTTTCGTTGACGACATGTGGGTTTGGGCTGTCGATCCAGACTGGACGCCAGACAACGAGGCGAATGAGCATCCCCAGTACAAAGGCTACATGCGAGTCCATATTCAGCAGCTAGTCAACAACTTCTTCGAACAGCGTCGTTTCCAAGCGAATCAGCCACTAGAGAGTTTGTGGGAAGCGGCGGCGGTGAGCAAAAATCAAGCGTTTGTGTCCATGGACGAAAACGAGGCTCGACTCTTCCGCGTCGGCTTTGACATCGGAAGCGCCCTCAAACCTTGACAGATCTATATTTGGTTATTCTAGCAGAGTCTAGGCAGATCTATGCACTGTTATCACATGTAGCACGACGTGTAGTACGCACTGCGCTTATGAGAATGAGCTGAAATTGAAAGGTCTCTGAGTTATTTACGAACAGTCTAAGAGTGAAGCTATACAGCCCTCGTATTCGGTGTATTATGGGTATTTTAATAGAGTATATATTCAATTAAAATTTGATAGTTGGCTAGTATTATGACGCTGTAGTTCCTAGTTCTCCTACGGTCACTTTCTATTTATATGATATAAATGGGATGTACTTTATGACTGTCTCGCAAGTTGGGCCAGCCACCTTTCAAGATCAGCCATGATGCGCTCCCCCAACATCGCATCGACGGCGGAGTCCGGCCAGTTGGCACCGACACACATCCCATGGCCAGCGACGCTGATGGGAGCAAACTCGATAGCGGCAGCGGGGATCTCGGCGCTCAGGCCAAACTGCGCTCGGTGGATCGACCACTTCTGGTCGTCATCAGACTTGGTGGTGCTCGGCCTCGTCGGCGTGTTGCGGTCCAGCACACCGATATTGGTCACCAGCCAGGTGAATTGACGGGGCTTTTTTGCCATGTCACTCATCGTCTTCTGCCAGTCCGTGACGTACTTGAACAAACCGACGAGATCGTTTCGCAACCCGTCTTCCAGCTTGCGCACAATCTCCAGCCGATTCTGTGCCGATACGGACCAGAGCTCGCGTTGAAGGTCAGCGGATAGATCTCTTCCCTCGCTGGCATCGGCCGGCAGTTTGGCGCGAATCTGCGCAACTAGCTCCGTGTCAAATCTGTGGGGTAACTGGGTCACGTAGTTGCTCACTGCTCTGTCAGACCGCACCCACGGAGCATCTGCCGGGGCCGGAGGCAGATTCCGGCGGTGGTCTATGATGGTGGAGCTTTGAAAGGCCGGGGCGGCGGCGCTGTCGAGGTGCGATGAAAAGGCGATAAGCGCTAATCCGTTTAATAGGCCGGTGATGGTAGTCTTGTTCTGTCGGCAGAGGGCAAGGATCGCAAGTAGAGATGTATTATCAATAAAAAAAGCCCGGAACTGGGTTTTGTACGGAGAGGAGCGAATCGGGCACCAGATTGCTTGGGACACGTCCCGATTGAGGAACTGGGGCCTATTTTCTTCCCAGAATGCCTTGGCGAGGTACTTGAGATCAACAGGAAGACTCAATAAGCTCTCGATTGGTGTTGGAAGCAAGGGGGGCGCTTGAGGTAGTCTAAGGATATCGCCATTCAGGTCCATCCGCTCATATGCTCCGTTATCAGAATTGTTGAAATTGTTGAGCATCTCGAGGAGGTCTTCGTGGAACACTCTGGCACCCGCACCGTCGAATTGGGGGTGATTCTAAGTAAGTAGAGCCTCCATGTTTGGGGCATTCCCTTGTCGGATGATAGTAATCTTCCAGCCGGGCTGCTTAATTGAAAGATCTGGGAAACGCTCATCGAGCTGGGCGCGAAAGGTTTCCTGGACCGCTTGTTCAAAGTCATCATGCCCTCCTATATAAAGCCATTTTATATGTTCTGTTAAGTTGAGGCTTTCTAGCTGAATCCAAGAGGGAGTCTTAGAAGTAGTATCCCCCATGCCGACTTGCAGCATCGGATGTCTTAAAATGGTGCGCACAACAGCGACCTTCACTGACTCCTCCAGTTGGGACCGTGACTCTGGTGGTGTAAGACGTGACGGTATTGCATAGCGACAAGAGAGAATAGTGCCACGGTACTGGTCCAGTAGATACATGGCCAGTTGGTACGTCTCGCTAGACACGTGGTTTTTGGTTAGATGCCAAAAGATGCTGTGCTAGTAAGCGATAACAGTTGCTTACTTGATTCCGAATTTACGTAGCACCGGCGTCTCCATGCCATGGCTCAATCGATTTGCCATGATCTGTTGCTAAAGTAGTGAGTCAAGAAGTGCAGCTGATTCCTCCTAGAGCATGTGTGTAATAGATATTGTCGTGATAGCCTCAATTCGAACTTAGCGACAGGTGCGGCTATATGACTAACTACGTGGTTTACGAGCAGGTAGCTTAACCCCTAGAATGGGCCAGGACTATGTTGGACCGGGCGCTGCGATGGCCGCCTATACCACTCACTTGTTTCTTAGGTACCAACCCAGTGTACTAGAAGGCTTTTTGATTTAGTGAATTGATAGGTATATGAGCGTTATATTCAGCTCAAATAGATACGTAAAATAAGTAGGAGTGGCCTCACATATATATATGAACCAACTGTCAGTGTCCTTCACCCCTGAGTGTCCTAATACATGATGGGGTGACTTGACTGAATTTATTTTCAACATGATTCAGGGGCAAGAAAGCCTTCATTTTTATAATCACTTAGCCTATCTCGTAGCCACACAATCAGTTCCACTTACCAGACCTAGCCTAGTCACGCACCCAGGCCCCGGTGCAGCTGGGCTCCTAGCGGTTATTGTCAGATTTTAGTTAGGTGATCTCGCCATTGTACGTACATGTCCTCCGTACACATACCTGTATTATCGCTAGCTCTCTATTCTATTTTTGTGTTTGCCATTCTGGTAAAATAAAGGGCTAGTAGCTATAAATAAAAAGCAGGACCGTTGCACCGCCACAACAAGTTAATGAACTGATATCGCATTTTGAGTCTCATTGGGACAAGAATCATGTGAAATGTGTATAAATCTCAAGATCAAACCGTATTATATTAAATGCCAATAATCTAAGGGACTAAAATACATGCACTGGAACATAATAGACTAATATTTTACAAAGCCATCGTGTCTGGTGTGTGGCAAACCTTCGAACACGTGTCGAAATGCCTGTATTATGAGCTCATTTCGATATTTCCTCTTATTTCAAGTCACTGGACAATCATTTCTAAGGGTAAAAGACAATCAGGTCACGGTGCTCTATTAATATTCTTCTTAGCAATCATCTTTCTTCACAACTTCGAGCCATGTCCTGGCGAGTGAAGGATATCACCGTAACCCAAAGATGTATGTGATAAAAAAGAAAAGGGGAGAAGCGAAACAGAGTAAGTGAGAGTAGCATCTTTGAGTCTAAATTCCATATGTGCATGTTGTGTCAACCCTCGAGAACAAACAGACTATGAATTTGTTTGAACTAAGCCCAGCAAGCACTAATTCACATGTCAGTATGATGTATTGTCCATTTCTAGTGTTCCTAAATGATTCACGCTATATACTCATCACTGTTTTTGATGCTGCTGGTTAGAACTGAGAATGATGGCTGGCAATATATCACTTATGCATCCAATGTTAAGCTCGTATCATTGTATTGTAATTAACTTCATTTGATATACCTTTCCAAGATTAGATAATAAGGTACAGCGAGAGTCCGTGCCTACTGTATGCGCTTGGTCCTCCGAAAACGGCCACGATGAGTCACTGCAGTGGAGGGTTTGTGAGTCCGACAAGCTTTTAACAAAAAAACGTTTCTCCAGCTTATATATACCTTATTATTAAAGCAATCAGTATCCGTCCCATCGTCAACTCCTTCGAAGCTAGCTAGCTCAGTGGAAGAGCGCCGGGCTCATAACCCGGAGGTCGATTGATCGAAACAATCGCTAGCTATAATTTTTGCAGCTATTTTTGGACCCCACAACGGCTCCAAGTTTAACTCATACCTACCTATCCACTGAGTTTTACCACATGCGTCGAGCAGCCCTTTCTAATTTATTTAAAAGGTTTGCTTCCGTGCTTGTAGTACCGTTTTTATCCTATTCGATGTTCTATTTGTACCTATTCTTGAAGAACACGTATGTTCCCCGATTTGACTCTCACATCGATTGCAAAAGCTCCACCGTAAAACTTCTCGTCGGTAGCTTACACCTTTAGCGCCATGCCATTCGCGAGAGAAGCTAACACAGTCAGTCTGCTCTTATTTTCTGCTGCCGCCATTTCACACCCGACCTCGTCGCAAAGACCGTCCTGAAGAGTCTAGCAACTTCAGTGCATGCGCACATTTCAAAACGGAGGGAGAATCTATTCGGGCTCGAGAGGGTGCATGCTAACGAAGATCAATCAAGCTTACTATTCTTATCAGATCTAAGTAATCCTACCAGATCGATCTCAAATGAATCCATTGAAGATTGTAAGGTTTAGCGCACAGGGGCGGCACCTTATTGGGCGACCAGCTTCTCTACATCCCGTTTCGGAATCTCACCGATGCGGTCTAGTTCGAGTTGAGTACTCTCTTAACTTCGGTACCCTTTTCATGAAAGGCGAAAGTAGTATCGTAAAATAAAGAATGGTATATTTTATACATAGACCGAGCGTCCGTTTAACTTGCTAGAGTAATAGATCTTCCTTGAAAGTCAGGTATGACACGGATTCTAGGAATTTACATGGCAGTGCCCAGGTACCTTTAAGATTTTGGTCAAGATAACGGATGCATAATACTTAGATCTCACTATGCGTCAACTATCTCATTCATAACTACGTATATCTATGTGGGTTAGGTGGTGAAAAACACAGCAGATGGAGAAGGGGACAGGTTGGTTTCCAGAGAGTAAAACTGATAAGTCAATTCTCGAACCTCGATAACAAGCTGTCTCGAGAATGACGAACTATGAAACGAAGTCGAAATCTAGCTTTTCTAGTCTTAATTACATGGAAACAAACGAATGATCGTTATTATTGTGTAAATCAATACGAAATTTACGCATTGATGCTGTCATGGTGTTTCTCGGGTCGTGTATTGGATTCCAGTAGAAATGAGATACCCACGCCGAGAATGGATCAATTTCCTCGTGCCTGAAATAGTCGGTACGTTTGTGGATAATTTTGCGCCAATTCTCGCCATATTTGCCGTTGTAGATGGTTTCCAGCTCCAGTGCTACCTCATCACTCACGTCACCCCATCTTTCCCCGCGAGTTTCCTGCTCATGTCTCGCGAGTGTAGTGATGTCGAAACGATGGCCGGCCCACACCCCTCGCGAGTTGACGATGATTTCACTCCGATCTGTTTCCGACCAGCAAGTACGCATTATGACGATCTCCCCAAAGCCCAGTCGTGGCATAAACGGTCCACTAATTCTTTCAGGGTCGATAGCAATGGCTTCAGGACGAACGATCTCTTTCGTCGTCAGATTTCGAAGAATCCATTTTTCATTGGCGGGGAAGAAGTCTTTTCCTTGGGGTATGGTGAGACCTGGGTCGCTTTGTAGAGTTCTTTCGAACAAGAGATATGGATATACTCGCGCCTTGAATTCCTTGAGTCTCGATTCCTGAAGGTATCCAGTATAACGGAAATTGTAGAGCGCCGCGGGTTTCGTCCGCTCCCTATATTCATAACCTTCAACTACCCAAACCTTACATTTCTTGTTGCGCAACATCTCCTCCTCTTCAGGCGAGAATAGGCCTTCAGGGTAATCCCCTACTGGAGTATCGTTACTTGCAAGAACGATTTGTTGACCAGCCCAGTTGCCGAATTCCGTTCCCCATATCCCAGCGAGATAATTGTAGACTACAGAGGAAAAGAACCGATTCGTGTAGCCAAGGCAAACAATATCTATAACATCATCCTCACCATCACCGATAGCTTCAAATATAAGGTGATAGATCTCGAAAGGGAGGCTGAAAATGGTGACGGTATTGCGAACATCAGGGTGGTCGAGTTGCAGGTTTGATAGCGTAGGTACGGTACGTTTTGGCCGAAAGGGAACCGCAAGCACTCTTTCAAGCTGCTGCACCGTCGTCCTGTCTTCCAACAGTAGTTTTTTCATGGAACATGCCCAAAGATTAACTTGGCATCTGCAATGAGGAGCCACAAAGCCGAAATTTTGCGACACAGGCATTTCTTGATATTTCTGAAGATTCGAAATTAGATAGCGGCTTAGTACGGGATTTGGTGAAGTATTCGTGATGGAATTCGAGAAGATATAGTCAGCTTGTAGAGTACTTTTCTGAATGAGAATTTATCTGAGAAGGATATCCAACTTTTATATGCCTATTCAATTATATAGCTGACCTTAGGTATGATTAAAGGGGTTTTTGATGCCTCACGGAATACAATTGAACGCGTACTAAGTTCTCCCTTGAAATACCACCACCACAAGAACATGCTAGGAGTGATTAGAGTAGCAAACAACAACCAAGTCATCGCGGACGACCATCGGGTCCGTTAAACATAATTGCGCCCGAGGGATAAGGTGGGGATTACATCTTGTAGGGTATCGAAAATTGATTTTCGGCCCCTTGCAGCTTAAGAGACGGTATTAGAGGAAGATGGCGTACTAATTCCTTTTCACCCGACCAACGTCCTTGCGAGTGACTCACGGTTTGCGTCTGATAAAAATAGCACTAAAGTCTTCCCTGTCTAATTTTCCGAAAGGTTTGACAGCCTATAATTTCAAACGTGACAATTTTGGCAATCTCAAATCCCGCCACCCTGAACACACACACACACACACACACACAAAAAAGCCCAAGTCCACGCTTCACAACTCGAAGCTGGCATCATGTTTGCCCTTTCCAAGGCGCCTGCCCGTTCATGTAATCCAGACAAGATATTTTTAATAAAAAAATAAAATAAAAAAAAGTCTTCACAGGGATCATGTAAATCATATTTGCTCGTCAGGATCCTCCTAGACCAACCAAACTGCACATTACAACCATCTCTTTTTAGTTTATACTCGTGCACTGTTGACCCGTTGTTACTTCTGGAGGATACCGAGTTGCATGGAAAGCCGTACCTGAAATTGATATACACGAGGCAGCCATAATAATACAATCCGTCATTCAATAACTAGGGAAACACCGTTTTAAACCAAAGCTAGGTGAATTCATGAGTAAATACGTCACCGTTCAGTATCCCAACTCACAAGCTGTACGCCATACTCCCATCGCGAAAACCAGAAATCAAGAAAAGGTAAAAATCACTTGAAGAATAAAAAAAAAAACTGTATTCTACTCCTTTTTAAATTCCATTGAACGAATATTTTTCATATAACCTCGTTACGCTTACAACATGTATGTACGCATGTATAACTCCATCAACCCATAACGTATTTGAGCGTAATTGAACGTAATTGTGTCTGCGTATCTACGAACAGACTAACTTGCCTTAACTTGCCTTAACTTGCCCTAATCATGCCCGCTGACCTCTATACTTTCATTTCCTCGTCTATCAGCCATTCCTTTAAACACCGGTTCCGTTGTATACTCCCTGTCGTATCCCACGCGCGAAAGTTCCTTCATCTCGAAGTGCTGTTGGCACTGTGTCTTTATTTATGTTGAGCTAGTTGTATAGCTATATTGAGGGTGGTGCCATGGCCTGACTCCCTGGCGCGCAGAAGGCGTCTCTCGTTTCGATGGTGTATTAGTGTGTATTGCGTTCTCGACGAGCATATCGATTGTCGTGATATCGTAAATATTTTCGTCAAACATTATTACACCTACCCGGCTGTGTCGAATGAACTGAATCGGTAAGGCAGCTCATTGCCACGAGGTGCATCGCAACTTCATGACTGGTAAATTATGTCGCATGTATAAACATGTGACCGTTTGCGATCATTGGCGTTGAAATCATACGGAACTGTGATGAAAGCCTGAAAATTCTGTGCCATTTTTCTTTAACGGGTCCCTACCCAGCACGTGGTGTCTGAGACTGCTCTCTGGTTTGTCCCTTAGTACGGATTTCTCGATGTTTCGGACAACCTAACCTGCAGACCGGCTGACGCTTCTGCCAATGGGCACCTCGAACGACGAGCGTGATGGGTTTTCAGATGGGACACGCAGGACACTTGATCTCTAGATTTGAGAAAACCCCGTGTTTCATCTCGCCATTTAAGTGTTATAAAACACTTCAATGTAGATGGACCGTTTGGTCACATAGAGTGGCCCCAGTATACGGTTATCTCATCGGGGTTGGCGTAGGGGGATACTTCAATCCCCAGGTTATACCATCCTCGTACGCGTACCAATCAATGCACCATTATTATACCGGCATCGTAGAAAAGTCAGCAGTTAACCACTCCTGCGAAAACCACGAGGCAGAGTCCACCCCAGTATTGCCATAAGATTCGATAGCAAAATCAAACCCATCCATGGCGCCTTCAAAAGCATTGTTGTTATCCAACCCATCGGGAGGATCCACAGCAGGCAGATGTGGCCGAGCCATATTAGGATCATTAACGGTGAGATCTGAAAATGATGGATCGCGACGCTGCTGTATCGGTTCGGGAGCGGCAGTATTGGGAATCGGGGTAGTTATGGCACTATTTTGATTCATACCGGGCGATGACATATTAGCTGAAGGCGATGGTACTGGGACCATGGGTGTTTCCTCGTCTAAAAGATGTATATGTTGATTATGATTTACAGCCTGGCGCGGCAAGGGTGACTGTGATATAGGACCGACACCGATAGACCCAGAAAGTTCTGGTGAGCTTGGACTAGCTCTCGATGTTAGACCACGGGAGATGAGTTTCTCCAAGTCGGAAGCCTATGAAGTCTGGTTAGTTTCTAGTGTGTTAGGAATTCACAGACAATCTTACAATTGCAGCACCGGCGGCAACATGATTCATTGCTCGGGCGATTTGTAAACATCGGTTAGCATGCTCAATTACTTGATCTGCACTCAATCGTAATTCGTTCTTATGCGTTTGATAGGCGAAGAAAAGCATCCGGGCGCACTGATAAGCACAAACAGAAAGGTCGAGATCCGTAACAGGTAGTCCACCGTCTAAAGCCAGTACAAGTCGGAATATCTCGACCATGGCGATAGCGTGTTCGAAACACTGACGTATGCAGTGGGAGACAAATTGTGGTTCAAGGCGACCGACACTCGATTTTGGGAGTCCTTCTTTCAGACCACTCAAGACGATGCGATAGAGGTCGCAGTGGCACTGGCGCCACCAAACATGGATCATTATATATACACATAGACGTGGAGAGTAAGCTCTCAATTGAAGATTGCTCTCGGAGAATTTGAAAGAGGCAGGTAAATGGTCGTTGAAGGTGTTCAGCTCTTGTGAGAGTACCTTTATTAGTTGTGGCAATTGAGCGACTTCGGACTCGGGCATGTTCAAGACATTTTTAGTGCAGTATGACACTCTGCTCCTCATCCATAGGAGCCGTACGTGCAACGCCAAGGAACCAACATCATCGGGAAAGGGTTGTGAGGGAAGGGGTCGGAGATGCCCTGTCACTTGCGGTAGATCAAATTCGAAATTACGTTCATTGCATGGCAGCTGAATATGCAACGAGTCGGGAGAAACTAGAGTGAAATCTGGCTGTCCACCGTTGACACCGGAGTCGATGGTCAGAAAAGCCCACATTAGTCTTCGTCGAGATTCCCGTGCTAAGAAGCAAAGACTTGGGTTTTCATAGTTCAGTCGAACGGCATAAGCAAAACGCGCCGCGACGGCCGCTAGCATAAATGCGCTCGTAAACCTCCGCGAAAGTATGCGATGTTTCATGACAAGCACCAAGGCTTGGATTTTAATGGTGGAAGGGTTTTCAAGGTCTTGCAAGACCATACTCTGACATTCATCGATGCACCTAGCGCCATACTCGCGCATACCAGGGCCTAAGTCAGTGAGCAAGGAGGTAACCCCCACAAGAGCAAGGAGAAGGGCCCTGTCCATCATGCCAGCATGGTAGCGCTGCATGAGGGAGGCACGGTGGAGAAAGGAGAAAACAGGAACATGGTGGACATGACGGAAATAATTGTTGAAAGTACGCTGAATGAGATCTTCGTTTGGGTATATGAGTCTGACATTCCCGATATTAGCCTATGTGCACTATGGAGACAGCAGCAACGAGACACGTACGAGTCGTGACCGAGCCTCTTGGACAATGTGATGTCGAAGGGCGGATGGTCAGCGCTGTCATTACGACCGTGGTGAGAGCCATGGTGATCTCTGTGTGTCATGGTCCGCTTCTCCGGCGGCTCAGACGCGACAGACTCCTGCTCAGAGTCGGTGGTGCCATGGTGGTTGCTGGTCACGGTGCTGCTGATACCAGCGGACCGCTTCGTCGGGCGATACACACATTCAATGCCCTGGGCCTGACATCGCGCACACTTGGGCGTCTCGCCGGTGCATCTCGCCTTTCTCGAATGACAATTGGTACAAGCCAGCCGCACCCGTCGGCGCGGCAGACTGAAGGCGGTCACGCTGTCGCTGTCGGCATGGGGCGACCCGGCGTCCTGGAAAGAGCACGTGAAGCCGAGCCGTTCGCAGTTCTGGCAAATGTCACGACGCCCGTCGCACCGCACCTTGCGCAGACGGCATGTCGAGCAGGTCTGGCTGGTCTTCTTGGGCGGGCGGTTGGCCGGGTCGGCGGCGGCAGCATCAACCGCGACCTCGGCTGCCGTGTCCGCTGCCGCCACCTGGACACTCATGTGTTCCATGTCCATTCTCCTCGTTTCCTCGTCGCTGGGGAGGTCACTATCACTGGCACTGGCACTGGCCGGTCGGATCTCGCGAGCTCGCAATTGTTAGCTCCCGCACTCGCCGGTTGATGCAATTCCGCCTTGCGATGGGGTCCTAAACGGCATCGGATCGGGTGGTCGTGGATGTTAGGTCGACTTTGGTCGACTTTGGCTGGTCGGGACGGGGAACGGCGTGTGTTGGCGTGTTGCGCAATCGCTTGCAATCGCTCGCGATCGCAGACATTGGCGGTGGGACCTCGGCTGTCAACGTCTTATTGGGTCGCCGTGGACAAGTCGGGTCGTCGAGGATTCCAGGTTGAGGAAGGGGAAATAGAGATGGGAAAAGCGATCATGGCCGCTCGGCGAGAATGGGCTATAATTGGTGGGCGGTTGATAGCGCTACTGGATAATCTACAGCGACTGGACAGCGACTGGACAGTCGGGGCCGGGGGTGGCTTTAGGTGGAGCCATCAGTAAAGTACACGTACAGGGAGGAAGTACAGGTACTACCAAGCCCTCATACTGCAGGTGCTCTCATGGGCGCGACAGGTATGTGGACATGGTACAGGTTACCTGCAGCAGGTTGCAGTAATCCCGGTTGTCAGACATGCTTGGTTACATCATGCACCTAATTGCAGGCTACACCAGTAAGTACCAGGTGTACCATGTATGTACACGTAAGACGGGACTCCTGTCTTATAAGTCTGTGTACCAAGGGTTTATGTATGATTCCACCGTATACATGTACGTACAGTACTATAAAAGCCTAACTCGCGCCCCATCTCGACAAAGAAAAACAATAAAGGAAAAAATGAAGACAAGGTGAACAAGAGATATATTCTACGCACGGGGAGTTGAACTTACACCAAAACTTGGCTTGTACTCTCTCTCGTGTACTTGATTATGCATTAGAGTTACGAGAGATTATGTCAACGACCTACCGCAACCGGCGATGACTGGCCAAGTCAAGTCGACAACTCATACAATCATCCGGAAATGCCGTTTTCCCTCTCAACAATTCCACCAGCCAAGCGTCTAGATGGGTCTTGAGGGCTTCCGGATTGAAAGGGGAAAGAAAAGGGGCTGAAACCTCATTCATATACTTTGTATGAGCGGTGTAGGCGAAGACTCATCCGCCTGCGAATTGTCGTCGAGCATGGTGGATGATCACATATAAGCTGGTTATCACGTCATGGACGATGGATTGCGATTCTCGCGTCTTAATTGTCCAATATGTCGTCATGCGGAAAAAGCAAGACCATTGCCAATAATAATTCGGAGACCGCACAAAAAGACTTTTAATTACCCACACTATCCGTTCCCAAACAAGCATGATTATACAGACTGTCACATGGTTGAATAGGCGATATCGTGCATAGGCGAATTCCATGATAACGGCTCACAGCTCACCAGCTACATGTACAAAAAAGAGAAAAAATACTTTGATTGTCAGACGATGCGATGCGATGCGCTAGCTCGGAACAGGTTTGGCAGGGTTTAGCTGCAAGTCAGCCGGCTTGGCAATCATGGGTGGTGATCGCCGACGTACCGACCGAGCCGACCGAGTACCGGCATCTCTTCCCTACCTTGTATTTCCTATCTCATAATTGTACATGGATTTGTGACTAGACTAGAGATTATTTATAAAGTGCAGCAGTACAGTAGAGTTCAGGTTCAGCGTCCGCAATTTAGGATTAGGAAATTTTTGGAATAAGTCACGGGTAAGGCTTATTAACAGTGCGCACCTAGCCTATCCAAGTACTCGGTAACCTGGAGGTCAGTCATCTGGCTAACCATGTACAAGAATTGGAGGGAAAAAAAATGTTGTAGTTGTATTGGTGATGGAGGTAGCCAGACCGTTCAGGCTGCCGCCAACATGGTTGTAGCACCTCCCCACTGTACAGAATCGATTATAAACCTAAGATTATGTTTTCCCTACATATAACTAAGGCCTCTTACAGCTCCTGCGAAACATTCTTATAAGTATATTTATAGGCCATGCGACTGTACAGTCTTACGTCTATAAGCAACTGAGTCCAGAAGTATCGCGACCAATTGTTTGCCATCTAGGTACCCATGCGCCACCCCTTGCCGGGACCGCCAAACTAGCCACTTTTACCAGGTCTGCTACTATTTCACCCGCGTCGCAATTTGTCAATACAATAGGTATAGGCAAGTAACATATATTCACATATAGATAATTTCAAGGGCTACATTTCCATATAAGTCAATAATAAGTAAGTGACGTGATAATGCTATAGGCCTAGCTTAAAAAAAAAAAGTCGGTTTAGATGCTATTTTAGCTACTGCTGCAATGCTATTTCTGTCGTATTTTGTATAGGAAAACAATAGTTTGACATAATATACCCAGATCTTAAATCCTAGCTTTGGGATTGAAACTACGTATATATAGCGCTATAAATAATATATATACTTATGCTTTTATATATTTTCTAATTTTTTGTACTTCGTAATGCCATATGTTTGTTTTCTGGTCCCCATACAATTTCCCATACAAATTGCGCCCCAGACATACTAAGTGTTCAATTACGGTCTACAGCCTTAGCGTATCTCTCGTCTACTACTGACTTAAATAAAAATACAGCCCTTGAAATTATCTATCTATATATATACGTTAATTGACTACAGTCCTCCTACTGGTAAATTGCGCTGTAACTGAAGTAATAGCAAAATGGGTGAAAATGGCTAGTTTGGCGGTCCCGCCAAGGGGTGGGTGATGATATGTCCTACTTTGTCCGGCTCAGCTACGCGGGCCGCCAAACGACAATTTAGAAAAAGAACCATGATTAACCGCTTGCTGCAAGCCGTAATTATTCTGCCCAAACGTCACATTAATCGATTGATCACGTTCTTTCTGTGCTGCATGCTCTTTTCCTTCTTCGTTTTTTGACTTTAATGCTTCGAGCAGGCTAAGGCATGATTCCAGCACGGCGCGTTCTTGTCCGAGAATACTCTGTTCCGTGCCTTGGCCGTACCTATCGTTTGAAGTATTGGACGTGTTCGTGCTAAGATCTAGCCTGTCTAGTTCGGTGGGGATTGTCGCGAGCTGAAGGGTTGTTGAGGTAATCGAACTGTCAATCTCTACTGCCTTCTCTGATATCGAAGCTTTAATATCCTCAGTGATACGAGCGTTGAGGATGGAATAATGCCTAAACTTAGATTAGAACCATCTGGTATAGCTCATGTTGGGGAAGATAGCATACAGAGTAGCTGTGCTGGCCACTAAGTTAAGAGAGCCTTGGTATTTGTGCAGCTGCGCCGACATGGCCTCGATCCGTTTCTGCTTGAAGAAACCAACAAGCGCTCGATCCCGCCACGATAGCTTTCCGTCGCCAGAGTGCCTCGTCCATCCTACAAGACCGGCCGTAAACTTTTCGCACGATTCCTGGCAGCTGATCAGAGTTGTTTTCGACTGTTCGACAATGCTAGTACCGAGTGCTTGCCACTGCGGCTCGGTAATGGTCAAGAAGGATTGAATTGTTGCTTCCACTAAGCGAATTTCTCCTTTGAGGTTCTTGACCGTCTCTGGCGCGTCGGATAGCTTTTCTAGGTCATCCAAGAGAAGCCGTATACCGTGGAGTGCCGGGACTACAATACCCACGACACTCGCAGCAGTGCTAAGCGGATCAACCATGAGAACACCAGCAACTTATAAACTGAATACAATGCAGCAGCAACTCATTCTAGATTAAAGAGCGCGGTGGTCAGCATTCCAAATAAGCGTCTGTAACGAGGGGGCGGTTAGGCAAAGGAGGGGGTGTCACGTGCATTTCTTCAGCCGCTCGAATCAAGTTGCACTCATGGTAGGCCATTGCTGCAAAGCTGTATAGCGATTTGCTTATTTACATGTCGGTGATTGAAGCAACCTAAATAGAACCCAGTATCCTTCAGAATGACAGAAAGAACAGCAGCTTCATTTGGGGATAACAACTACGGGCTTGAAGTGGGACAAAATAGCGGGCCGATCCATGCTGCGTTCCACTTGCCTCCAGGTTCGTTACTAGCGTCGAACTCAACAGACACTATAGATCTTAAAAGGTTCTGGGTGGTTAAGACTAATCTATGGCTTTTGTCCAAAGACCGCCCGGAAGCACCACCGAAACCATCGTTCAACGTCCCCTTCCGCCGCGATCCTGATTTCGTCGAACGCAAGACCATCCTCGATCAGATACACCAAGCCTCCCTGCAACCAGCTTCGCGCGTGGCCCTTGTGGGATTAGGGGGCGTAGGCAAGTCACAGCTTGCCATTGAATACGCGTACAGGGTGAGAGATAGGGCTGTACAAGAAAATCAAGAAGTTTGGGTGTTCTGGGTGCATGCGGAGACGCTAGCACGCGTGGAAGAGGGCTTCAAGTCGATCGCCGATGCCGTTAAGATCCCCGGCCGGAACCAGCCTACAGCCGATATACCTCAGCTTGTTTACCAATGGCTCCAGAACGAACGGAACGGCCAGTGGCTGATGGTGTTGGATAGTGCCGATAATATTGAGGTGTTCTACTATACGCAAGCAATGGCCGGGCAAACGGCTTCCGAGCGGGAAAAGAAGCCAATGTCGGCATATCTACCACAGAGCTCGAATGGGTCGATCCTTGTCACAACAAGAAACAGAGATCTTGCCTATCGTCTTACAGGAAGGTATAACGATATTATTGATGTTGGGCCAATGGACCAAGAGCATGCCATTGCACTACTTGCAATAAGGTTGAAAGAAGGCGCAGATATAGATACAGCAACCGAACTTGTTCAGGTACTCGAGTATATGCCGCTAGCTATTAGCCAGGCAGCGGCCTACATACAGAGAAGAGCACCTCGTATGTCGATATCGAAGTATTTGGAAGAGTTCCAAAGAAGTGAACGGAAGAGGTCGAGCCTGTTGAACCAGGATTCCGGTGATCTTCGGCGAGATGAAAGCGCGAAAAACTCGGTCATAACAACATGGCAGATCTCGTTTGATCATATACGCTCGAGCCAACCATCGGCGACAGATTTGCTATGCTTAATGAGCTTTTTCGATCGGCAGGGCATTTTGGAATGGCTGATCCGACCTCTGAATCAACCCCATGGGAGCGGGGTTAATACTGACAACGAAAGCGTAAGCTCTAGCGACAGTATAAGCTCTAGCGACAGTATAAGCTCTAGCGACAGTATAAGCTCTAGCGACAGTATAAGCTCTAGCGACAGTATAAGCTC